>PQXL01000154.1:0-75636 GCA_004916875.1 Botrytis galanthina
AAGGGTGTGAAGGGTGTGAAGGGTGTGAAGGGTGTGAAGGGTGTGAAGGGTGTGAAGGGTGTGAGGAGAGGAGAGTGAGATGAAGAGTAAGATGGAGGGTTTACTTTATTTTGTTTTGTTCAGTGTGAGGATAGAGTGTGCGTATGCAGTTGCTTGAGATCTTATTTCTCATCTAGAGTTTGAATTCGATTTTGATCTGGAATTCGAACATGTACAGTAGGACGCTGAGAAAAATCTCATTCAAAATCTTCCCCATACAAAAAATAACCCAATCGCCAAGATTCGATATACGGGAAGAGATATCCTGTTGGATTACTCGGGAATGATTCCACGAGGTCTTTTTATCAATTTATCATTTTATCTACTGCGAATGTGGGTTCAAGAATGTGGGTTCAAGAATAATGGGATGGTTAAGAGAAATCATGGCCGAGTCATTGGGGATTTTGTGTGGAAATTTCTATTCTCCTCTTCGCTTTTGTGTGGATAGCTATGTATGCTGTGAGAATATTTTGATAGAGTGCTGGAGTAGGTAGGTATTGATATTTATCTGGAGCGCGATTTGAAATTTGTGTTATATGTTGGTTTGTGTAGAATTTAATCTCATCTAATCTAACCCAATCCATTGAATGATACACGAAATGGTATTTTGTAATCTTACAAGAATCGAAATCTAAAGATGGTTATGTATTGTTATTCTGGGGTTATAAAAAAGGAGAAAATTTCTTGTTGTTTAATTTATACATGAGAAGGAAAAATTATATTCCATCTTCTCCATCTCCATCTCCATCTACATGGGAAAGATACTGCTCTTTCAACATATCCGCCCAATTATCATAACTATATATATATACCTATATCCATCATACCACATCTTTCAACCAACCATCCCTCATCCAAATTAAACACACCATCACACTACTCCATACATACATTCCACTACATCTCCACCCGTCTAACATTATCCGGTAACTCAGCAAGTTTCACATCGCCCAGTAGAAATTTATCCATCGACCTATCGCGCGCCGGCGCGGGAATCGTATATGGAACGGGGTAGGAATGTAATTCAGCATGAGCGAAAGGTACAGGGTTTGTAGACGGGACGTAGTATTCAGGCGGGGTGGAGTGGGGTGAGGAGATTGTGGGAGAGGTGTGGTGTTCGCGGTGTGTTGGGTTGGGTGGTGAGCTGGGTGAGGGATTTGGGGATGGGGAGGAGAGTTCATGGAGTGTTGAGTTTAGTGTCGGGACGTGTGGTGAGTGTGGGGATGGGGAGTAGAATTCATGGGGTGTAGGATTAAGTATCGAGGTGGGTGGGGAGTTGTAAGATTTTTCTGAATTTGGTGGTGATGGTGAGTCTGGGGGTGTGGATAGGAGTTTGAGAGATGATTTCTTTGTCCAACGATATTTTCGGAATCCCCAGAATGAAGCAGAGAGGGATAGTATGAGGAGGATTATGATTCCAATTACCAGTCCGATGGTAAGGGTGCCGTTAGGTCCGGTTGGGGAGGCGCTTTGTTGGGCGGATTCTTGGGAGACGGTTGAGGTTATTGGGGTGGTTGAGGTGGTTGGAACTGTTGAAGTTGTTGAGATTATTGAGGTTGTAAAAGCCGTTGAAGCTGATGAGGTCGATGATGAGATGGGAGATGATGTCGACGAGGTACTTGAGGAGACCGGCGATATAATATGGAATCCCCTTGACCATGCCTCAAATTTTGTGCTCGATGAATTGAGACTTGTATTATTCGAACTATGTTCCCATGCCAGCTGATGTGTTCCGGCGGCTGCAACATTGAAATCGATGTCATCAACTGTAGGTGTCCATAGAACGAAAGAATTGTAGACATCTTGATTGCCTTTCATAATCTTAGTAAGTACATCACAGAGTGAATCAGTATAACTTACCAGCAAGAAGAAAAGGTGCGTATTTTTTTACTACTGTGTTATCTTGTGAGTCGGCGCGCAGAAGCCATAGATTCAAAAGGAAATCTCCATTTTTGGCGACATTGAATGTGTGAGGTGCCCACGTAAGGTTCACCAGAGAAGTTGCAGTGACGTTGACTGGAGCCTCAAAAGTCCATCTCTGCGCCATGTTTTTGAAAGAAGAGCGTTTCTCAATGTATCACAACTACAATACTGTCTTGAGAGTATTTGTGCGATGAATACAAGAATTGGAGAGAACGAAAACTTTACGTAATATCCGATCCATGGAAGGCCTTTGGAGTGCAAGGTATTCGAGACCTGCCAAGATCATCGTAAGAGATCCTAATTTTGGACGGCGTAATCGCTGCGATGGTTTGAAGCGCGAACCTCATAAACACAGCACGATACAATTGGCCCCCTCTGAGCAAAACCACGTCACATGACTAACCCCATCTTGCAATCGTTGGGTCCCTCTATCTTTGCTACCAGATTCGGATGTAAGAGGTAGGATTTGTTTCACCCTGGAAGATCTACAAGGGAGTTTCTGGAGTTTTCCTTTCATTGAGAACCTCGTAGCTTTTGGAGATAGATGCGTAGGAACCAGCAATTCTCATGGAATAGAGAAGTTTCACAGAATATGCCATTGGAATTTTCAACATCACTCACAATCAATTGTATTGATATTCATGTCGTCACGCTTTAATCATTCTTTCTCTTTCTTCTTGATTTAGGACCCTTGACTCGGAGAAATACTGGGCAACCTTATACAGGGGCATTTGACGGCGAGCGCTAACCGAGCCGATAATGTGATAGCAATTTCCAGCCCCTGATGCGGTACCATCTTACCGGATCACATATTTCTCCTTTGTTTTATCAATTCATGTGTTTCGCGTTTCAAGTGGAACAAATGATAGGCGTGTGGTGTGATTAGAGTCTGGGTTACCCCCGTTAAACGCCCAAGTACAGAAAAGGTTAATGCTTCCTTCAAAATCCTTATTCTATTTTAACTCTCGACTGATGGCTCCACAATGATTATACCCCGAAGATTAGTAAATTTCTTGCTGAATCACGAAATAGGGCAATTCCGTTCGGCCAGTCTGTCCTCGACCTCCCTATTTTCTGCAACTTTGCATACTCCCATCCCAATGTAACCTTTCGATAACCATCATCCTATATACCCCTCATAATCAATATCAGCATATGAAATAGTAGAGCAGTGATGATTCGCCGAAGCTCCCACCCTTATCTTCTTGGCGCGTTTTTCGCGCTCGTGTTCATCACTCTTATCTCTATCCAAACTCGCCAGGAATCACCAAAATCCTCAACATGGTTAGACTACTCAGATAAGTCAATTTCAGATAGCCGCAACTACATCTCCGCCACTTCCGATGAGAAGCTTATACCGGCCGACACCATTTCGGAAGTAGGTCGAGCCAGTAACGCGACTCTTGGTGTACGTATCATCCTCCTCCAATTTCTATTGGGCGAATAAAGCTTGCTAACATGATAATCGACTAGTTTGAGAAAGTTTTGGTCATAGGGCTGAGAGAACACTCAGGCAAACGGGATGCGATAGTATTATCTGCCTCTCTAACGGGATTTGAGGTAGAACTTGTAGATGGAATTAAAGGCGATGAAGTAGTCGATAAGGCCAAGCCCCCGGTATGTGACAAATGCCTTCAACAGCAGGACAATGGGACTAGAACTAAAGATTGACGCTTTGACCTAGGAACATTTTCTGAATGGAGGGGCGATGGGTCCTTGGCGGGGTCACATGAATGTGATACGAAGGTGTGTACATACTATCTACTATCATTTTACCTTCTGGAACACACGAATGATTCGATACTAATCTTCATTACTATTACACAGAATCGTAGAAACCAAGCTTGCCTCAGCATTGATTTTGGAAGACGATGTTGACTGGGATATCCGGCTCCGAACCCAACTCCCCGAATTCGCCAAGGGAATCCGCACTCTATCACACATCCCAGTTTCTCAACGTCAACATTCCCCTTACGGTGATGACTGGGACATATTGTGGCCAGGTCATTGTAGTGATGAACTTCCCTCTGTTTTTCACAAAGGGAAAAAGGATGAGCTCTACAAAATTGACAATGACGAAACTGTCGCTCCCAAATCTTCTCAACCATATCTTAAAACTCTCATAGATTATCCCGAGAAGACGCGTATAGTTCACAAAGCTGGTGCTCCCAAATGTACCTTGGGATATGCAGTTTCCTATCGTGGAGCTCAGAAGATTCTCATGGCTGCGGTAAAAGGCGGTAATAATCTTCCCGTCGACAATGCACTTGCGTCTCTTTGTCGTGATGGCTACTTAGATATGAAATGTTTTTCAGTGGAACCTCAATTATTTCAACATTACAACCCGGCTGGACTTACGGAAAAGGATAATGATGTTAATAGTTTGGAGAAGGGAGATGCGCAAGGTACAAAGGAAAAGGGAATCAAAAGTATGATTGTTTGGAGTGCGAGGCTAAATTTGGAGCATCTGGTTATGGGGAGGAAAGATTATATTACTCAAGGTTGAGGAACTATAGTTATTTTGTCATTCTTGGTTTGAATTTGAAGCTTCGGGCTTGGAGTGTTAGGATACAGAATAACGGTGAGCTTCTCATTGTCTAAAGTGAACCTTAAACATGAACATTCGCAATCACAATTGCAAATCATTGTGTATTCAGGTCGTATCTGATCAATGTCTTGAATATACAAGGCTTTAATTGTCTAATCTTCAGTCTTAGTCTGCTCACGATTCGCCTTTGCGTTACTCGCTGCATTTCCTTCCAGCCCATAGGACCATTTTCCAAGTGGAGGTTGCATCTCAAAAGTTTCCCGCACCACGGCATAGTTATAATAGCCACATCTTGCGATGGGCTGAACCTTACTCAAGTCGATTAGTCCATCTGTGAGAACTGTGTCCGAAATATGAACCCCAACAACCTTCGCAATGATAATGTCTACAGTCCCCATAGGAGGGTTTCCCGGCAATCTCAAAGTCGAATGGTAAGTGCATTCGAACCTGATTGGTGACTCTTCAACCATCGGAACTACATGCTTGAGATTTGTTGAGGGAATCTTCGAGAGACCAGCTTTTATAAATTCATCAACACCGTGTGCAACTTGTTCAGATGTGATATTCACAGCTTCTCGGAGGTCCCAAGTGGCCATATTCCATACGAAAGAACCAGTTTGTTCAACATTCATAGTGGTATCTTTTCGAACGTTGGCGTCTGTTTGATTGGCTGAAAACATGACATATGGCGGGTCGAAAGTCAAGTTGTTGAATTGACTAGATTGTCTCCTTAGCTCTCGCTCACTTCAACCGAAAAGGTACATACCTGTATGGTGCAAGATTATCTTTACCATCTTGTGATCGGGTTGAGATCCAACCAATAGGTCTAGGTACAACACAAGCCTGTCATTCCTGTCAAACGCTGTCGAATCAAAGGATTCGAGTGCTTACTTTGAATGGATCTCGGGGAAGGTTATGATCAGTGACACCCGGCTCGTAAAAAACCATGATTGTATTGATTGTCTCGGATTTCTAAGTAGAGCCAAATGAGTTGATAGCTGAGAGCCGAGACGTTCAACGATATTCTGATTCTGATAACGAGCAAGAAATGGGTATGTGTTGCGTTTTATGTCGCTTCTCTGTTTTTCTATTGATTGTAGAACGATGCTCCTGCTGTCAGACTGTGAGAATGGTACTGATGATAATGCATCTTTTTGATGGTCTCCTACCTTTGTTTTATATCCCAAAGACAAGTCGGATAAATCAAATGCGAATACTTCCGAATCGATGGAGTATCTCAAGTTCACATTGGTTCGGAAGTATTCGGAGATGTTCGGAGCGGATGCTATTCCCGTGCTACTATCCGTTTTGAGTAGCTATCAACATTGTGGAGTAGAAGAAAAGGATTCTATTTCATAATCAATTATTCTGCTACTTGCCGGCTATTAAAAAAATTTGCCGATCACCCTAAGGTGTGGCTGCCCATATTATGATTAGCCGACAAGCATCTGCCGAGACATATCTTTTGTGAATTCCGCAATCTCCTAATTCAATTGACGAACTTCTCTCTTATACTCGTTGAATATTGAACAAAATATCAAATCTAAAAACGCTATCATCTTTCACAGTCTAATTAGGACCTGCCTTATTTAAACTCCAAATCTTTCATTGAAGTCTTAAAATAAGATAGGAATTTATTAAAAATTAATAATAAAATTAATTCTTTTCGATTCATAGAAGTCAACGTAGTTGAATTATACTTCAATATTTCAATTACAACATCATAGTTTTAATATTTGAATATTTGAATAATCACTAATTAAAATCGATAATATATATTGTATTTGAGGTTTATAGCAAAATATTTAAACCCCTATAGAACCCTAAACCTAAAACCTAGTTGTACGAGACATACATATCACGTGATAACGAATGAACTAATATTGTACATCGTACCTCCATTCCATCAATCTAAATTTCGCATTCTCTCTCAAACGTTACCATCATTCAAAAGTGTGTATGTTCCATTAACTAAAGAAAAATCTTCCCGTTCTGAAGAAGAAATCCGAAGACTTTTACGGCAACGTAAAAAGCCACACGCAAGAACGAGTTGCTATCCCTGCCGAGCAAGGAAGGTTCGGTGCGATAGGTTAAAGCCTCTCCGTGTGAGAATTGTACGACAAGAGCTTATCCGGAGCTTTGTAAATATGCAGATGGATCTGGGCTCACGATCACCTCGTTCGGAATATCCGTACAAAGGAAAAGCGCTTCACATTCAGAAGATCAACACTCACAAACGGCGAGACATCAATTACAGCAGGAAGTCAACAAACAGAAGAATCTGGAGTTGAGCTCCCTTTTAACGCATTCGAATTCAAAGTTGCTATCGGAGTTGACTACAAACCTCAATAGAGTAGCATAACCAACATATCTCGTTAATATAAAGCATTAGGATCCAGAAAATGGCCTTGGAACCGAAGGTACATCACGGCAGGTAGCAGACAGGAGACCGGTTCTTAGAATGAATTCCGTGCCAAATTTTCTTCGACATCAGGCTCATTCGAGTCAGTCGCCTCTAAAAACTACTACTGAGGCAATTGATTCTGCAGTCATGCCATTGTTTGGCCTCAGCAGTGCGAGGTCGAAGTCCACCTATCCCTTCTTCCAGCCACTCGGAGAAACACCAAAAGAAGCCAATAGAAACATCCGACAAGCCTTTCCATCGAATATAATTTTTAGGTGAGGAATTTCGAATTCTTTGAATTTGCTAATACACGCAACAGTAACGTCATTGATTATTGCTATTGAGTAGGAAAGAGTTTATACTTTACGCAAAATTCAATCAAAATTATGTTGATATATCTGGTTCTAATGAAGAACTTTCATGCTAATATCAGTATAGGTTGTTCGAATGCGACAGACTTCATTTTCATCCCTTTACACCTATTATTCCAGATTTAGCTGAGTTTGAACTCTGCCTCTGTTCTTACCTTGAAGGTCGTGCAAAACAAGATGGAGAATCCAATTCTGTAGATCAAAATCTTTTAGATACTTCAAATTGGCGCTCAAAAGCATGTCTGACATCTCTTTATGCAGTGTCGGCCTCTGGACTACGATTTTCGAAAAACAACAGCAGTCAGATACAGGATAAGTCCCAATTATACCGTCAGTTTCATAGACTCGCCCAGCCGCTACAGTTAACTTAGTGGACTATCTGTAGTTCGATACTCATTCCAGTGTCTCAGGATGGCAAATTTTCTTGTATGAACTTCATTGTTATGTATCCAGACAACGTTGATTCTTGGCTATGTTCTTCAGAACGACACGAAACCCGAAAGTGCATGGATACTTCTAGGGTCCACTGCTAGAATAGCCCAGAGCCTTTGAATATACACACAAGCACACGATACCTCTTCGTCAAGTCGAAAGCTAAAGTACGTTTTCCACTTCATTGTCATAGTAAATTGACTTTTTTTTAAGGCTAGCTGTCGTATGGCAAGGTTCCCTGCTATCCTTATGCTTCGACAGAATCCCCGTCACAAGACCAATTACGGCAGCGGAGGATCTCCGAGACAATATTTCCTACGCAGAAGCTCTGCAATTTCTCTGTGATCGTACTCTCCGCAGTAGTAGCCTGTGGGCATCTTTTGAATCGCCAGACCTGGCTGTTATACTCGGGGACATATCAATCAAGTATTAAGCAGATCCGATCAAAGATCATTGGTTTACACGATTGACCACAACAATTCAATATTGCGCAGCGCTGTGAGACTTCGATACTGAATTTCCACATTTCTTTCGTCACGGCATGGCTATTTCGTCCGGTGCTCCGCAGTCACGATCCTACAACACGAACATCCATCCACTCACAATTAATTGAGAAATACTATCAGTATCTTCTTGAATGTGTACGAGCATTCGTAAAACTACATTCAATGAGCGTTGTCACTTCACGATCATGGTCTATTATGCATAATGGCTTAAGCTCAGCCCTCTTACTAGGTCTTCTGGGTGGTACTGCTGGAGACACTGAAATACGATATTTGCAAGGCAAGATTCTGGAAATATTTTCAAAGAGTCAAGATGGTACCACTGGCTCAAATCTAGAAACTAACTCGGAACTATTTCCACCACACGCTAGAGCTATTGTTGCGCTCAGGAGGTTATACACTGATCATGAAAGTAACACTTTACACACTGGAGGTCATAGTGCACCCGAATCTGGAAACATGGGAAGATTTCCGAATGTTGCCACAGGTGCTCGTACGGTAAGTCGTTTTCGCCAAGAAGCCTCGCGAGAGGCTTTCTAACAGAATCAGCGAGCCACCCTGCCCGCCACAAGAAACCAACATCAATATCGACGATATGGCTACTCTGAAGCCCGCATGGTCCGAGGAGCAGATGAATCATTCCGCACTCGGCACATTTGACTCAGTAGTTTGCTGTGAGTATCAAATATCAAATATTAACACAAAATCGCTGATTCAATTATGGATCCATATGAAATCAAGGGGTTCCTGCCTATGAACAGCGATTATAACTTTTCGTCGTTTGAGCGGTGGATATAGAGCTTTACTGGATACTTGTCCCGTGCGAACTCCTTTCTGTATCCTTTAGTTTCTCTTCACTGTTGTATGATGTAAAGCAAAGAGAAGCCTTGAGGTACAAGCCTGAGTGGTCGTTGGGGACTACGATCTCGTCTTATATCGTGGAAATATAAAGTTTTACCTTTTAGATATTATTTTTTAGTTGTCTCAGACTGAATATTCTAGGACTTCCATTTCCCAACTTCAACTTGAACCTGAACAAGTTTCTATCCCCTGTTTATCCTTTCATAGACTTTCGTTTCTTTCTCACAGTAGAAATTCCAAGTAAACACGTTATATAATGGCTGTGGTAAGCCAACGAGGTAGTAACTAGGTACTAGTAGGGCAATAATCTTGATTGAATGTATTGCACGGAAGTCAGTAATTACTTCAACAATGAATAGCCGGGTCACAAAATCAGATGAAATCCAGATTATCAATTGTACTACTCAATAACCCTTAATTCTCCGACCCAGTAAACCTCTACTTCGTCTACTTCTCATCAATCTGATCTTACAACTCCTATAGATAAGAGTATTCAAAACTTGTTTATTATTAATCCCATCTATTTTTATATTGCGCTAGTATTAATTTATTAGAAACAATCTTTCTATTTTTAACGAGTAATATTATTCTAAGTGATATATACGAGATGAATGGGAATAATTTATACTCTTTGAATAAAGTTTTATCGGTTCTAGATCTATAGTGGATAGAAAACCATACAAACGAAGCTGAATAATCCTCAGCCATTCGGTTATTGTAGTACACTAAGTGAGAGGGTTGATTTCAAAATATATATGATGAATTACTCTCATGCCCCCCTAAAAACAATTGAATTACTCTTGTGATTTTTAGACCCTGTAATAGGTTCTGAGGTAGATTTTAGATAGTACTATATGAATATACCTAGGCAGGTAATGATCTCAATTCAAGCAACGTAATATAGAGTTCTATGAAGAACTAAGAAGGAATCCGAAGGATTCCTAAAATGATATAGTCACTTAGTACGGCACTTAGTACGTCACGTGTTCTGAAGAGCCTCGCTCCTTCACACAGTCTACCTGTGAAATTCAGCCTCTCATTATGGAATCTATTCTCCTATTATAGAATCTAATTCGTAGTAGCTAGATTATATTAGTTTAGAGTAGATTCTACTATAAATTTTATACAGAATTTAAGGAGTACGAGAGTAACTAAATAAGCTTTAAGAGATATGAGAGTATCTAGTTGTATAATAAATAGTATTAATTAACCTAATTAATATTTATTAAAAACAATAATAATCTACTCTTATCTACTATCTTCTCAACTATCCCCAATGTCTAAGTAATTCAAAATCAAGTTTATATTATATATAACTATAATCCTTAAGATGTATTTCAGAAAAACTTATATTATATACTACTCTTGAAACTAATAAGAGTTCGATATAACTATAATCAAAGATGGGAACTCAATGATTATATCTAATATTATAGTATAAGTAATCGGATCTAATCTACAAGCGAAATAGAATTAAAAACTTATACCTAAATAGAAGTTATAGAAATACTAATCTAGAGTCTATAGAATAAGAGCTTCTTATACTAGTTATCTTATTAAAGGAATTAATATACTAGTGTTAATTCCCGGGCAGTTTATGCTCTAAAGTGCCTACTTTAATTAGAAGAAATCAAGATAATTAGACTTATATTTAACCGATTAATTTTGAAAAGAACTAAATAGATTTACTCATTTAGAAGTATCTAATAAGATATAGGAGACGATAGATATCTCTCAATGATATAAGATAAGATATTATAAGTAGTCTAACTCTTATATTCGAGAACTAGACGTCTGTAATTTATATTCAGATAATAAATCTTGAATTTCAAGTTAAAGTTAATCTTGGGATTGTAGTGATACGTATAACTATAATTAGAAGAGTTAATACTATACGTTTGAATAGATTAAGCGAGAACTACTAAGATTCAAATGAAAATAATATACTAGACTTCTTAACTTTTATATCAATAAGAGCTTCAGGTATTTAATTATAATAATCATATAACTAAATCACGAATAATGAAGAAAACAAATTCAAGTTCAACAGGCGAGATCTCTTAGTTGCTAGATAGAACTAAATACTTAACTATATTGGCTTATATTCAGATAATAAACTATAAATACTCAATCTTAGTTTTTCCTTTGGAGTCGATTTATTATATAAAGATAATTAATAGAAGTAAGATAGTAGGCTTAAGTATAAGAGACGAGAGATCTTGATACGTTGATTAAAATTACATACTAGATTTTAAGAATTAGACGACAGATACTTGAAATGTTCAAGTCACGAGATTTAGGGCTAGAATCGGGTGATGAGTGTCATTGAGAACACTAGCTAACCGGGAGATACTCGCCGGCGATACTGAGTTTGTAAAAGAGAATATCTCAACAATAGTAAATTTACTTCGAAGTATTAAGACCGCTGCTGATTGAGGGATAAAGACACTAGAAGCAGTCGATTAGAACTAGTTGAAGGCTATTTATGGGCTTGAACAGCTATACTGAAGCCTATAAAGAGTTCAATTAGAGGCGCAGATCTCTATATTTACAGATCAATTATAGTATTCATAGCTTAGAAACCTTTCACGACGTGAAAACTTCAAAGTAATACGCCAATTTTCACAATTGGGAACCGAAAAGACGGAAAGAAGATTGTCCGTAGTTTAAAATAGTAAGAACATGCAGTAAGCAAGAGGTAATCAAAGAATTATTCACGTCATTACGAGTCACAAGCATATAGAGAAAGTATAATTGAGGCAGAAAACAGTTCAATTGGGAAAGATCGATAGTAGGATTTGGTTCTTTAGGGCACCACCCTCTCTCCACACAACAAAACTGATTCGAGACGAGCCAAATGCGACGTTTCCACCCACAGAAACCCCCTACTTGCGGACTGTTCTTCTCTTTTTACGCATAATCCTGCGCCTACCTCCACCAAGATTCGCCTGTCGGCCAGCCTGTAGAGAATGTGTTAACGATCTATCAAGAAGAAGAGTGTAGCCGCAGCAGGATATATACGTACTCGGACGGCAGCAAGTTCTGCATTGAGAGCAGCAATCTCAACATCCTTCCCAGTGATTTCCACGTCCTTCCCAGCGAGTTCCACGTCCTTCCCGGCGAGTTCCACGTCCTTCCCGGCGAGTTCCACGTCCTTCCCAGCGATCTCCACGTCCTTCCCAGCGATTTCGGCGGTCAAGACACCAACTCTTCGCTCGGCCCACAGTGCTCTTGTCCACCAATGGTGGATTGCGTCGTCTTTGTCGAGGACCTTCTCTTGCAACTCATCCTGTGATTGAAAACGTTAGTTATTCTTCAAGCCAAGAGCGTTAGATCGATCTTAAGGAAACTTACCATCTGGTCAACCATTCGTAAGATCTTTTGGGACAACAAACAAAGGGCTGGAAGCACGTGCGACATTCTCAAGAGTTGTTTGGTTGATGTGGCGGGAGTTGTTGAGTTGGATTTTGAGGTTGTAAAGGTTTAGAAATTTCTGGTGCGAGAAACTGAATTTAACTTCAAAATTACCTGAAGACGGAAGCTTACGCGAAGTTTATCTCGTTATTGTGGGTCAGGAGACCAGAAATTACGCTAGATCCAAAGCTAGTCGTCCTGAGGCCTCCTACTTTCGTTGCCCTAAGGATAGATAAGGCTAGCCTCTAGCCTTGTATAGTACTAGCAGCTTGGTTCACAATTTCTTAAGCTTGAGGTTAGTTTAGTCCTTTAAATCAGTAACAGCTTAGACTAAAGTGATGGTCGTTGGCTCTGGAGCACGCAGGATCTACTGGTATATTGAGTCATTACGAAGAAAGTTCGAGTATAAACGACGTATGAAGCCATCTAGAGTAACCGCAGACGCCTGCGAGAGAGGCGACGTAGTATCATAGAGTCATGTCAAGAATTGATCAACAATTACTGAGGTTTTGACTTGCATTGAGAGTATGGAAGTCTGCTGGAGTCTCCAGTCCACTCGGATCAGTTTACGAAGTAGGCGATTCTGCGGCGAGAGCCCCAATCGAACAACATCAATATTCACATATGAAACGATTGATCTTCTTGACTAAAAACACATCTACAATACTAGAACTGAATATCCATAAAAAAAAAAGAGCTATGATCGAAGAACTTTGCGAATTTACGTGACTGAAGCTCTTCATAAATCTGTTCTTTTGAGAAAATTGACCCCACCAAAACATCTCTCTTTCCGCAACCTCCCAACTTTCAAAGACCGCCGCAGATATCTATGTCCTGCTGCTGTTTCAATTGTTTTCAGCAGTTAACGAGCAGAAAAATAGTTGTGTGTCTTCTCCTCTGGGCATACCCTGGTTCAGCTCTCAAATGCCCATCCGGCCGTTTTCCTGCACCGACTTTTGACCTGCACTTTCTAAAAAATAAAATACGACCCATCACAGTAAGTTTCAAGAATTCAAGGCCCTTTTCAATATGATATCAATAGCTAATTGAACAAGAAGCTAGCATTCCCCGCACATACGTTAAAGATATCAATGTCCCAGCGAAGGCAATCGTTTATCTTGGTCCAAACGTCGAATTCCCGTCAAAAAGAAGAAAGGAACCATACAACACCCTCACACAACACCCTGCTCCACGACGAACTTCGCAGGCTAATAAGCCCATGCTGAAGTCATCAATACGATAAGAGCCGCCTTTGAAAATAATTATATGCGATGCGGAGGATGGAAAATGTCTCAGGGTCACCACAAACCAAAGGAGAACGCCCTTCTCAAAGGTACGATCCAAGAAACTACGAAACGAGAGATAAAGGTCGACGTGAACTGAGAATCACAAGCCGAATCCATGCTACTCTCAGAGGTTAGAGGGGCCTAGAACAATCACTTGAAAGGCTCCAGAGCAATGGTCTTCCTGTATGCACAAACGCCAACGAGATGTAATAGTCCGGGTAGGTCAAACTAACCATGCGTACGATACTTGTTTAACACGATTCCAACACCATGGCTATCATTGAGGTCATAAAACGAAGCGGCTCAGCTAGAACTACGCAGATGCACAAGAGATCTAGTTGTCTTTGACCTAACCTAGGAGACCCGACGGAAGATCTCAAGCCTATATATCAGCCTCTTACTCAAAAGAAGCCGCATGAACTGTGCAACCTTTCGCAAATGGGGTACAATAATCAGCAATCAGGTAGGTATTCTCGTGCTCTATTTTATGCCATCAAAATGCTAATGGGTACCATCGTTTGCAGCACCTCCCTCAGAAGTCCCAATCTATGAACCGGTTCATCTCAGCTCGCCATTCTCTAAGCTCTTAGATGAAGAATTATACAAGGAAATCATGGTGCGGGATGAGTCCGAGGATCGTGAAGGACATGTTGACGCTTGCATTGGTCGTTAGCCTAAGCCTTTCATGGGATCTATTTTGAAAACTGTGCTGGCCCAAAATACATCTGGTAAGAGTTCAAAGATGACGATGCAATGCCTCAAGATAGATGGTGGCGCGGACTCGCGCACTCTTAAAATAATAACTTCCGGAATAGTATGCTACAACTTTCAGACGGTTATATTCGTGCGGAAGAGGAAGGTGTCCCTGTGAATGCACCTTCAATCTTATGAGGCACATACGGGACAAGAGCCAAGCTACACACCGAAGTTAAAGAACAGAAGTATGGCTCTCATGAGCATCATAATGGGAAATGTAACAAGACTTGATCCTTAGGACTTACATATGTCATGGGCTCTAGAAAGAGAGCAGAGGCATTGCATGTCCAAAGTCCAGAGTATAATCAAAAGTTATGAATCTTCCCCCCTTGCCACCAGCGCTTGATACTCCAGGTATGAGCCTATTCGTACCTTTGTCTTAGTGGTTATCTTGTCAACCATCGAAATTGATCCCACCATGTGAAATAGTGAGACATAACTACCATGCCGGAGATAGGCAGTAGACGCACATGGAAATGTGTTGCTGTCTTCGAGAATAACAGTTTAAAAACCATTCGATCGCCATTTAAGTCTTGAATTCCCAAAGTAAGTGATGGTTGCGGGATCACAATTGAGGTGTAATATGACATCGGGATCCGTCGTTGCTGGCGAGAAATTGGTGCATTAGTTGTAGAGTGAGGCACGGGGTTCTTCCCCTATTGTTGCTCTGCCATCCAGAAGAGCTTCTAATAACTTGGTTTGTCCAAAACGTTCAAGAAGCAAGGAAGGAATCTTAAGCTGTTGACGATGAGCTGCTGCGAGGGAGGAAAAGTTGTCTTGTTTGGTTAGTTAGTCTTTCAGGATGGTCTGGGGTGATACATCGTGGCAGTAATCCAAGAGCTATATCTTCGAGCAATACAACGATCTTCAGAGCTTCTCTCCCCCAAAAGTAAAGACTGAGCTGTCACAAAGACGTGAAATCTAATTGGAGACTTGAGACCAGCCTCAAAATCAGCAAAGCGAGGGATGGCAACCAGGACTGAAGGTGTCGTTCCAATGCTAAGTCTATTATTACCACGGGGGAATAGGCTTAGAAATAGCGTGAGACTTTGGAACGTTCGAGAGGATTATGATGCCGCGAGTGTCACGGTGTAGGTAATATAAATCTAGCTCCAAGCTCAATGCTCCCTGGGAGGATGTCCATAAAAGCAGCAGACAACGGCATGTTGAGTCTGATCTTCTAAATTTGCCAATAAACCCTCGACTTGAGCTCCGTTCTTAAAATATTGGTGACTGTATTTAGTGGGAATGGAAAGAGGCGTTGGCTTGAATTCGAATCGCCTCAAAACACTTCGAAGTAGAAAGTTCATCAAAATATCTGCATATTAGGAAAATGTTTGGGAAGCTCAGCACACTCTGTTAGAAGCTTATTCCCCAATCAGAGCACCAAGAGAGTACGCCGCGAAGAACAATTGAGGAAGGGTCGAGGGCGGGGTGCTCAATTTATACTCGAGGTCTTCTTGGTAGAGAATTAGATCAACAATGCAGAGGCGGTTCGTGAAAATAAACGTCTGAAAAGGCTTAAAGGAAAATCATTGAATGCATCTGAATTGTAGCTCCTTTGAGAGCTTGAGTGTTAGAAAAGGTTTGCTGGAGGGTCAACAAGTTAGAAAATATGGTTCATTCTTTCAGGTGTTCGGAGAGGATAAAGTTTGTTCCAGAGCTCGGACCATCACAACAACATCTATCTCACTGATCAAAAACAATCTCTTGATTTATAAAACAACTATCTGAGGCAGGCAGACATACAGGAAGACATCAAAGAACCTTGCTCTTTGATAGCTTCCTTCCTTCATCGATCATCTCAAAGAAAAGGGGAGGTTGAACAGAATGGAAACATATTGAATCACTTGTCACTATTGAACCTTGCATGTGGTTTTGTTAGTCAGATTCACATTTGGTCACTTTCATAGACGTCAACTTCATAAAGGGGATGATGACAAAGCTTTTGATATTGAGGAGAGATCCTGCCCTGGTATCCTTGCGGAAAAATTGTTCTCGAAGTTTTCGAGAAGATGACAGACAGGGAAACGCAGTCCATATTATATGAGTCTGGTATCTAGTGTTGAAAAGGAGACTTGTTTCCTCATCTGAAAAGCAACGAGCCAAACGGGATGGCTATGGAAGCAGAAACAAGTGCCTCAATGTGGTAAGTATCGGTGCATGTGGGACATATCCCTGCCAAATATTTCCATTGCCTGCTTCCCCTTCTTTCAATTGCGTGCCAGTTGCAAGCAAGAGCCTTCCCGTAATGTGTAGTTGTGCCGCACGAGTGTGTCGGAAAGTCGGCTTGGAGTTGTGCCATTTATTGTGCAATGACATTGAATCATGTGTCGTCCGCCATTTTCTTCCCTACAACGGTTCATCCCTGTATTTCCTCATATCTTGCGAGAACAAAAGGCAAGTGCTGTTGGGCTCTCTTATCTGGTACGAAGAGAGCGAGAAAACTGCCAGCCAGGGCGAATTTCTGTAATTGGACACTGAAGGGAGCTAGCAACCGTTCAAGAAGAAAATCATATATCTACATGTATATGCTCTTGCCACCCTGCCTTCCTGATACTTGCTTATGAAACTGTGCCCCGCCATGAGTACCCTCCGTACTTGAACCTTTTAGGAACGGCGTTGACGTTTATCTTCTCTCTCATGATTTGTAGTGTCGCGAATTCTCTTGCCTCTTCTCAATGAACCAGCACTGGAAGATGTTGCAGCATTGTCCAATGCTACACTGACACTTTGATGACGGTTGACATCAATTCTTCGGGCTGACAAATTAGCTGTCTTCCGGGGAAGCAATGGATAAGCAACATCTGCGACAGCCGAAGGCTCAACAGCAGAAGTTTGGGATTCATCGACTTGCTTTTGTGGGGGCTGCTGTGAACATTTTGGCACAGCCGGAATACCAGACCCTGCGGTACCGTTAGAAATATAACCGTCCTCAAAACCATTTTCTCCCTCTTCCTCGCAATCATTTGATGAGTTACCAACAATCATAAATTTAGCCTCGTCGATGTCATTCTGTTGTTCATCGATTCCAAGTTGTATAAGATTGACGATGGCATGAAGGGTAGTACCACTGGCGACAACCGCTTCTTTGGTCTTCGATAAATCGCCGAGACGCGACTCTACTCCGGCATTGCCAAACACCTTGACGAGAAGGCTAGCAACTCCCTGGCGGCTTTTTTTCAAGTCAGATGCAAGCTGGTACATCTTTTCGAAGACTTCCTGCATTTGGGGCTCTTCAGCGGCAACCTTGTTATCTTGTACCGGCTCTGAGGGAGTTGTATTGGTATCAACTTCCTTTCCCATGCGAGACCGCGCGTTGTTCTTGTTGTTGATGATGCCTTGTGCCGTCTGTATGTCAGGTGTACCGGTGTCAACTTGCTTGCCTTTCTGAGACCGCGTGCTGTATAGAGTCATTTCGAGAATTTATTGCTCGTGTTTCCTTATTCTTTGAGATTTCCTAGATTATTTGACTTGATAAACTGTTCACTGGTGGCACGTACCAAATGCAATAATTTGATTATTGAGAAATGATAGGCGTCCGCAGCAAGAGATTAGATATTCTATTTCGTGGGTTGTGAATAGAAATTTGGTATTTGGCATAAAATCCTGAAGGTGGGTGCTTGTGTGCATTGCTTGATAATTCAAGATTTTGGAAAACATAGAGGACTAATTAGGCGAGTGGGTGTAAAAATAGAAATTTGGGGATGTATAATCACCACTTCACTATTCAATTTTTTGATGAATTCAATTGGAAAACATAGGGAGTGGGAAAGTTGTGTGGTCAATTACATATATAGCCAATAATCTAATCGCTCAAAACTAAGTCCCAAAACCAGAAGCAAGGCTTCAATTTACATGCGACTCGCCAATATAAAAAGTGTCGATTCTGGACATAAGAATAGAAGTCATAAAGGCAAACTACATTATGAAATATGTTGGGAATAAGCTTTATCTGTAAAATCTGCGAAGAAGGCCAACGCCAGTGTACCATTCTCCCAACGCATAGAGTGCTTCAGGAATTGTGAATAGTATATCAATGTAGATTCTTGAAGGCGAACACAATTCTAAGTTTTGGCAAGATACAAGAAACGCAATGTATTCAAATGACTGAATCATTCATAAATTTATAAGGAAGTGTAATAAGTTGTGTATGTAAATTACCGCAAAAAAAAAAAGACCTCCGGAAAGAGTGGACCTCTACATAGTCTAGATTCTACCAATATCAAGAGTGTTCTGTAAATACTTGCAGCTACTCTGCCCAGTTTACTGGTGTCGCGATATTGCTAAAAGCTAAACTTCGAACCATCTCTCTTCCGGCCATGTATACATGATATCTAAATTGGCTCTTGTCTTTCCCAGCTCAATCTTTCCATTCAGCTTCCTTGCCGGCACGATTGGTGGAATATACCTTTCTGGTGCTGGACTGGGTTGATCGGTTCTATAACCGAGTTTCGGTGTTGCAACTGGTTGACTCCGATTAACAGTCTCCAGAAGCTTCCGATGGGTAATCGCAGGTGATTTGCCAGTTGATCCTGAATAATGCTGCCTCGTCGAAATTTGACGAGTGGCACTTGAGTGGTGAGGTTATTTCCTCGATCTAACCCCATTTCCCGTTTCATTCTTATCCTTTCTGAATATTCTTTCTCATCAAGCTTTCGAAGTTTTCTCAATAGCACTAGCTCCTTATTGTTGGGAGCGAGCCTTCTCTTGTTGCGCTCGGGGTCGATCTCGTTCTTTTGGTGACTGTTAATAGACCACTATTCGCATGTAGTCGATCTTCCTTACGAAAAACAAGTATTAGCAGATTGATCGACAACATGACTGTGGAAGCCGGCGCGTAGTACAGTGCAAGCCTGAGCCATGCGAGTAAAATTATAAGCAACTAGATCGTGAAACTACGAATGGCTCATTCATCCAGGTAACGAGCTGTTTCTCCAATATATAAATAACTTACAGCTAATGAGACGGACGATATATTCGCGTGCCATACTCGTACTTTCGTCTGTAAGTTTTTTTCCAACAATCGATTTTTAGATCCATGACTGATCCTGGACTATGATCTTTTAGTTGTGCTTATTATGATTGGAAGTTGATGGAGATGTATTCAGAGACAACTTACCAGAAGTTGGATAGCTTTTCAAACGAACGAAGAACAACTCAAACAATGTGCGACTTCGAGCACAAGCAGAAAAATCGAGTTGAGCGGGTCAGGAGTACCAGATCAACTCCATGTTGTCTCTAGCGCGGGGTGTAAGGGTAGAGAATAATAAATCGAATACTTTCAGGTGTCCTTTTCGGAATGAGTGTTTGGGCTGCTTGGGTCGTCTGATGAATTCTTGGCTCTTGAGCCGGCTGGACAAATGTTTTAGCTGCCAATCCTTAAAAGTTGAACTCAAGTCAGGAAAGTAGTCGCATTTAAGCTCGGGATAAAATGTGATGAAACAAGCACTTACTTCAATAAAGGAGAGCCGCTCCTCAAGTCGGGCAGACCCCTTCCCTAAATGGAGTGATGTAATGGCAGTCGATGCTGTGCTTTCACTTTTTGAGACGAGTGAAAGTGTTCGGTCTGAGCTCTGACTCTTCGAATTATGCGATGGAAAATAAAGTCCATCGGAAAATCTTGGGCTTTTCAAGCACGATGCTGCGACTTTCATCAGCATGAATATCTCTGATTGCGACATTATTGGAGCAAGATTGGGCTGACTTACAAATATGCTTCGACACGTTACGGTGAAAGGAATGGGCTTGGTCGAAGGGTAGCTATTTTTATCGAAAAAGACAAGCTCAGCATTCGTTGGTATATATATCCCATATGATATAATGACGGGAAAGTTCAATGGCGATAATAACACTCAGTTTACAGAAATTGTGGAGTTGTAATGCAGTTGGAAAGAGGTCAAGCGTTTGAAAATTGTAATTGGAGCTAGGATCATGAATTTTCGATTCGATTCCATGCTGCTTTGAAACTCCCAGACACTTAGCTTCCTTCAGAATTCTTTCATCAAAAAATTCCAGATTATTTTTGAGTTCACTAATAATACATCATATTTTCGAATCTTTGACTTGTCCATGATATTTAGGAATGCCTCCTATTTAGCCGAGTCGAAGCTTCAAATGTCCACCTTCTTTTTTGACCAACATCTACATTTTTGTTCTTCAGTCAACGAACAAATTTGTGCACGTTAATTCAACTTTTCACAATAGGCTTTTCAAGAGTTGTTGTGAAAGTTGCACAGGAAGATGTATGTATCTTTTGACATTCTGCCAATCACTTACCATAGATTGTTCTCCTGGAGATTAAATTTTTTTCAATCTGTCCTTCTTCTGCGTTGATACTGTACAATAAACATAACATCAGATATTACCACAAGTTTCACCTTTTGTATCAGCAGAACAGATATAACAGACAGTGCCAGAGGTGAGTCTTTAATGATATCATGTTTGTTGTCCTCGCAATTCGAATTCATCTCTTTATGCTTTATTGAAAGGCTTTACTAACATTATCAGAGTCATTCTCTTGAAACTTTTCGACAAAGCAGCTGCATCATCGATAATCTTCATGACAGGCATCGAAAAAGCTAAATGGAGGAACCATTACAGCTTGTCTATTTTGACGTATTCTCACCACCGCAATTCACCTCGCTCCCCTAAAAAGTTAGCAGGTAGAGATTTCTAAAACTATCATCCACCATAGAACTTGCTAACCATAACTGATTTCCAGGTTCTGTCACAAATTCCGAAACTTTAGCCTTTACCAGATACCACAACGAGCACACCAACTGCTCCTCAACCTGCGCAACTGCCTGCCGCATCGTTCATTCTCAACCACCTAAATTCCGGTCTATTTCTTTGGTTCGATTAGTCTTTCACCCCTATACGCAAATTTGACGATCGATTAGCACGTCTGCCAACAATAGACGGGTCACTGATTTCGTTTCCAAACATCCCACATCCAGCTGCTGGGTTACAGTTGGATTCAAAATCCCGCTGAAGGTATTTTACGTTGGAGTGATCATTGCGATCAAAACACAAACGATGAGCCAGGTCCTTTTAACATCAGCGTTCCAGTCACCCGGTGGCTCATGCTTAAGATGTTCAGATTTCTCAGTCTCTATGGTTTAAGAAACATATCTGCAGTGGAGGTTATCTGTTCAGTAGGTCTCATCCAAAGAAATGCAATCGACGTCCGTTACAAATGGATGATGCTAACATGTTTAGTAGCCATAACAGCAATTTGCTCACAAGTGCGCGTTTTCAGGCTCACTACAATCTGGCGGAGCAGACACAACCCTATATATGGAGCTGCGCTCTGGGCAAATTTACGCAGAAGTCCTCTCGACTGAGCAATAGCGCCCAAAATTCAGTGGACGGCCTGGTGGGGGAGACTGCATTCACTATTGGCCATCGAGACTGACAGATGATTGAGCCTATGGTCCTGACTTCTTGGCCTTCTTCCAGACTCTCAGTTCGTAGTTGCTGGTCTGATAGCTTTTGTCGAGTCAGGGGGTTTGTTCACCGTTGGTGTCCCTTCAATGGTTTACTTGGCTATTCAGATATCATGTGTAGATATTTTGAGTAGCACTGAGTTTGTTAGCTATGCCAATATTAATCTGTTGTCCAGTACACCTTCGAAATGATTGAAAGTGCACGCCATTACGGTGTGCAAGGGGACTCTACCAGTCTTATGACGGTTCACGAGTCAATCTATTTCCTGTCATCTAATTGCGAGACATAAAAGAGCATGTTGAAAACGTTAAGCCGAGTTCTCAAATATGGTACTCTTAATGCCTTTCCGAGGCTATAGAGCAAGCTTGATAGCCCAAGCAGAAAAGATGATAATATAACACAGTCTAGTGTAAATCCCGTCGCTCCTCTGACGTGAGTGAGAATAATCTTGCTTTGATTCCAAGAATGATTCGAATCTGAAAGTCTCCCATATCTAACAACTGTGATCAAGCAGGACCACAACCATTTCTGAGGCATAGTCTTCATTACCAAATACCAATGCCATGCCTATTTCCATGCTAGATATATTCCTGATAACTTTTTCAATAGAGGAGGACGTTTAAGCTCTTTGGACTCAGTTCTGTCCGCCCATATTTATCGAGTTCCTTACTCTAGAGTACATGACACCAGCCTCGCATACTCCCTCGAATCTCCAAGACATCGTGTTGTTGCGCAAAGGGAAGCTCATCTTCTCAGCCTATAAAAACCCGCACTGCTGCTGCATATTCCACCTGTCCCTCGCCGAGAATCCTGTGCACGCATATTCTCCGAAACTTTGTAGAGATTCGACGTAGGATAATTAATCGCAAGTTCAGTGCAGGAAGGCTCGATCTCAAGACATGGTCAGCATCCGAAGTCGTATGTTCGTGCAATTACCCATCAATCTCCATCGTGGATATCAAAAACACAGTGCGACAACAACGTAAATCAATCAGCAGCTCCAACAGAAACGTTCATTCTAATCTATTATCAAGTCCTATAACAATCAGCTAGCCTACCCCAAACCCCCCAGCTCGTCTCCCCAGCCCCGCCTCAAACCTCCACACCCACACCCACGACCAAAAAAATCCTCCTCTCACCTCTCTCACGCCTTTGTCCCCCCAGATCCAAATTGCGCAAATATGAGCACGATTCCACGCCCCTTCGCTTTCCACCCGCCATGGCAAACAAAGAAGCCATCCATCCCCTCTCTCCCCAATTGGCCCACTCCCTCCCGCCAAGCCAAAGCTCCAGCCACAATTTCTCGATTGGGTCACGGGAGCCGGAAATCCTACGTCGCCAAGAACTGTAAGACGCTGCGGTTGAGCACATTTTCTACATATGGTCTGTCTTTTTGTTATGTATTCTGGGGACATCTTCCATCTGATGGGTCGGAGGACGTGGAGTGGGGATTGTTTTTCTGGGGGAGTGAATGGGATGGGATGGGATGCTTTGGTGTGAATGGGCGTGATATCAGGTATTGAATATTTGAGCAGATTATGAGGGAATTAGTTTGGGTACCTTGTTGTTCGTGCATATCTATATGTATGTGTTCCTGCATGGGTGGGCTCGATAGTTAAAAAATAGTTTCGTCGAATATCTTCTTAAGCAACCTTACGTCGATCTTGCTTGATTTTCGTATTTGGCTCTTGACCTGTGTCTTGGATTTTCCTTCTATTAAGAAAGAAGCCTTTCCAATCTTCAAGGAATTCGTACTCTAGATCACCACAGGAATTCAAATCACCATGGCGACTTTCAATATCTTCGTTCTTCTCTCATTCCTCTCCTCCATCGTCTCCGCCCATTTCTCTATTGAGTACCCACCACCGCGGGGTGATTCCTTTCTTCCACCCGCTTCTCAGTGGGAATATCCATGTATGTACATCTATCCTTGATAGGATTTATCCTCTACATTTCCACCCCTATCCAACTTCAAACGTCTCTTTTTGTTCTTCGAACGATTTCTAACCTTCTCTCCTAGGCGCAAACATTAATACCACTGAGAACCGTACTCTCTATCCAACTACTTCCTTCCCCATCAATCTTGACTTGCATCATCCATGGACATATGTGTTCATCAATCTTGGTACGTCTTTTCCCTTGGCATCTCTCCACTCCATTCTTCCTACACCTATCCTACTCCCCTCACTATACCCTCAAACTTTCCAATTCAATCTAACACCTCCCCAGGCCTCGGTATCAACGGTTCCTCTAACCTCAATATCTCCCTCACACCCTCCCCCTTAAACACCACTGGATCCGGCTATCTCTGTCTCTCCGACTTCGACTTGCCCTCCGGTGTCACCATCGAAGATGGTATGAATGCCACAATCCAAGTTGTTACCGTTGGCGAAAGCGGAAGTGCACTCTACAACGTAAGTTCTTTCTTCTTTCTAATCACCTGATTAACAAACCTCTTCTGTATACCATTTCTCTCTTTCCGATAGGAAGAGGAATGGACAAGGAAGACAACGAACTCCAGAGCTGACAACCAAATAGTGCGCAGATATCACCTTCTCAAGCAACGTCACTGCGCTCAAGGCCTCGGATAACTCAACCCAATGTCCTACCACTCCTGGCATAACAGTCACAACACTTGCTGATGCTTCAAACACCACTTCCGACTCTAGCTCCACAGACACCACATCTAGTACTTCTGCCACTGGTACTTCCATCGGATCGAAAAGTGCCGGTGGTTCTTTAAGCGCTGTTGTTGTATCCCTAGGTGCTTTTGGTATCGCTGGACTTTTAGTTATTTAATTTCATAGAAAGTAATGACGATCACGACATCAAAGGGATAAAAAAATATGGCCCGTGGACGTATTTGAGTACAGAATTCTGGACTTAGCATAATAAAGACAAGCATTGAATTAATTCAAAGATAAGCTTTCCAAGCTCTACTCTTTGTTCTCTCCAACCCTAAGAAATCCATCACCTGTGCTAGATGATCCACACCCCAGAATCCCTGCGTTTCACCTGCGGAATTCGTACATACCATCCACTATATTCATTCCTATCAGCAAGCATTCATTTCTCCAGTATCCTCATCATCACAAACTTCCACTATCAAAAGCCCAGAAAGAGAGAAAAACTCACAGGTAACCCAAAAGCCCCCTCCCGTACCGCTCTCTCATTATTCTCCAGCACCGCCTCTTTACCCTTCCCCGCAATCTCTTTTACTACCAACTCCTTCTTTTCCTCTCCAACCAACTTTTTAAGTACCTCTTCAAAGACACCAGGAGCCGTGATATTCTTCCCCTCCACCCAGTACATTTCATACAAACGATCTAGACATCGACACAAGATATCCTGCGCTTCATTTCCCTCCGGAAACAAGAATGGCAACACACCCAACGCGCGTTGAATCCCAAGCGTCATGTGAGGAAAGCCGACGGGTGTGTTAGAGGACATGGGGATATTGAAGACCGATGCCCAATGGACACGATCGCGGTCGATCCATTTATCTTTATCTGAGAGGATGTGTTAATGATGTAGAGAATCGAGAACTCCAGCGTGAAGAAGGAAAGAGATTAAGCGGAAAGCAAGCAATGGGACAAACTTTTGATATTAATCGGTGGATTATTCCCAACATCTTTCATGATGCCACCCAGGAATACGGGTATGTATTCGATATCGCATTTCGAGAATGTAGAATCATGCTGTAAGAAGATATCAATTAGCGCGTCCCATTGCAACCAAGTTAAGAAACTGGGCAAGTCTTTATATACAGCGAGAAACCCCAGAAGAGATGGTGCGGCAAGACGTTCTTCATATTTCCTCGATCAATGCCAACATCCAGTTCTCAGTTGACCAGATTATGAAAACAGAAACTTTTCTATTGTTTATCAGGTTCATCAACCTTGGCTCCTCGCTCCACCCCCATGCCCTCGCTCAACTCTATTCATTGTGAATCCACTTACCCTAAAAATCCAGTAAGCCTCATAAGCAAAAGGGCTGACTGTATCAACGTATAACGTGATTTTTGGTCTTGCTGCCATGTCTTCCATATGTTTCAATCTTCCTGGTAAGCCTCCTGTGACCCTCTCACGATCAAATTTACAAAGCCCTTCAATGCAGCTTACTTCAATCTTTCAAAACTATATCCTAAAATGAAACAAACCTATTTCTCCCATACGATCATGAACAGCCAGCTTGGCGGGATCTATCCACCCTATCAAATCACTCTGCACATCAAAATTCCAGTACCTCGGTTCTCGGGAATGTGGGGAAATCTCACCGCCCATCACGCAGCTCATCCCTCACTAGATCATTATCATTACCTCATCTAACATAGATTCAGTCCAGTATTTCACCAAGTCATCAGTATCCATGTATTTCAGTTGTGGTCATAATTATACTTCATGATTCATTCTAGGTGGGTATCATAATGTACTAGGTAGTCTAGGGTAATCGCAGCAAAAGGGTCTATCATAAGGACGTGAAACAAAGCAAGCATTACCATACCATACCATACCACCCTAACTCCCTAAAGCACGATTGTCTTCCTATGGCCTTGTACCAATATTACTCAACAAACACCTCTCGAAACCGTATTGCACTCCTTAGTGACCCTTCCCACTGAAAGCAAATACACAAAATCCCCTATTGTTGTGATCCCCTATGGATCCCGTTTATTTCTGGCTCTTCTTCCTCGCTCTCATGTTTGGCAAAGTATGCATCTTCCCCGATCTCCTTCCAATTTCCACACACAAGAAGCGGATAAAATCCCTACTGTTCCAATAGCTGCTATGAGCCGATAACATATCAATGTACTGGTTGGCTAACATTCCCGGACGATTCCCCAAAATCCAATCTACCTGACCGTTTTCATTCAATTGACAGAACTTTTTCTCGGCCATCTCCTCGGCCGTGAAATCATGGACTTCCATTTCCATTTGAGATGGCATTTTGGTGATTAAAGTAGGTCTAGGTATTTCTCCAACATGAAGCGCTTCATCTTGAGACATGCCAGCAGCAGATTTCATAGCATGGGTCACTGCTGTCATGAAACTGCGAGAAGAGTCCGGTACTTCCGCTTCTTTGAGATTTGCCCCATATCGTGAGTCTACACATGCGTTCAAGCGATATGCGATAGGATCGTTGCAATGCATGATGTTGTAAAGGTTGTCTATTGCCAAACATCCAAATGTACCCGCATCACCGAAAATGTCTTTACTGCTGCCATTTTCGCATTCACAACCAGGCTTAGAGATACCCTTCCTAGGAACTAAAGATTTGCTATCGAGTAGGAGGAAGAATGCACATGGACTGCCCGCGAGGAAGCAGTTTGTTGTTTGAAAGTCAAAATACTTGGTGTTCGGTCTCCATGAAAGTTCGGCTGGTAAGGTAGTGGGCTGTTTACTTAGCACTTCGAGCGCCATGACACTACCAAGGGAGTGCGAAATAAGGTGAACCCGACCATTCTTGTGGAAACCTGGATTGTTCTTACACCAAAGACGATATATCCGGTTGGCCTCGGCAATTAAAGCTGCAATCATCTTGTGCTTGTGTCCAGACATATAATATGGAATATCTAACATCACATCCGAGATGAGCTGGCGTACTCTCGGAATTGTTGGCTGGGTAATGTCGTCAAGAGAAAAGTCACAGCCTGGACGTTCTTTATCTCCAGGCTTTCTTGGTCCACCATCTTCAAATGAAAGATTGGCACGCCAGTTGACAGGAAGCACCGTAAGACCACAGAAATCCTCTCGGAGCACCTTCTTCACATCATCATTTGTTAGTTCCCGCTTCATCTCACATCGGAAGCTGTTCACTGCATATGTAAAATTGAAGCTCTCCATGCGCTCCGAAAGTTTTTGGCCAATGCCATGAATGACCAGGCACAAATCAGTAACTTTTTCAGGTTCCTCTTGTGCTTTACATGCCGGGCACTCTTCCAGTATATTACAGCCAGTGTTACTATGCTTCGCACTTTTGGTGTGTACTTTCGTGGCGGTCATTGATTTCTTTGAAAGATAAAGCTTATTCCAAGCCTTTCGATTAAATCCGCGAACGACAGGTATACCAACACATAGCCCACTTTTGATCTTTGCGAGGGGTCTGCGTCCGTAATAAGCCGAAGGACAAACGCTGGGCTTCAAAATGAAGGCTTCCTCACAGTTCTTATAGATGACTTGTGAATTAGGGTATTTTTTACTAATTGAGGTAGCTGCACCTGGCTTTGAATCTGACTCTTCAACCTTGCCTTCTGCGGCAGCTTCGCCATTGAAGCAGCGTGCGGCGCAATGTGGATCTGCGGAGAGAATGTGTTTGGAAGGATCATAATCTAGAGTTTTGTCGTCATTTTCTTTTGGCCAGAGACGGTGAACAATTTTCTCTTCGCCTTCCGCGCCAACTTCTATTGCAGAGTTAAGTTGATCTTCCCATGTCTGAGACCAACACTCATTTTCTCTGTAACCCTTCTCTAGCTGATTTGCGACAGCGGGCTCTACAGGACACATGTTATCTTTATAGAACCACGTGCCATATATGCAAGGGTACTGATCATTGAGAGGCGACCAGTATATCGGCTTCAGAATCAGAGATGATAAGCTGACCAAATGAAGTCTACATGTACCAACAGGGATATCAACTTGGCATTTTGCATGCTCCTTATGTTTATAGGCCCTACATCCTTCAACCTCCATATCTTCTGTGGAGTCGCGTTCATGTGAGGTCCGAGAATCAACGGGTGGCTCAGCATCATATGCCGTGTTGTTCTGCATCTGAGGGCTTTCACCACGAGCAGGCAGTTTCAGAAATGGCTTTCCTGTTGTACCAGAGCCGGCAGTTTTGGGACTTTGAGAGTATGCATTGCCATTTCCGGTTGCAAGTACATTATGCTCAGATACTTGCGATTGACGTTTGCAGGTGCATATGTCATTTGTAGCATCTCCTTGATCGGAAGCCATGTAATCAACAGGGGGATCCTCATCTGAGTCATCATATAGTCCACCGTCTTGATCGCCAGTACCATCTGCCTGGCGTCTACCGAAAAATCTGCTTCCGCCCGATACATTTCTAGAAGATGCTTTCAATGTGGGCCTCTCGGTAATCTGCTTCTCACATGTTTGCCCCTCAGAAACTTGTTTATCTTTGAATTTAAGGTCGTCACAGCAACTTCCAAGTCTTGTTACGGACTCGGGGTGATCCTGCTTAGATCTATCGTCTTTGCTCTTGTCGTAGCTACCTGAGAGTACAGTCTCGGCCTCGGATTCTTTCCGCTTTGGACAATCTCTCGCCTTATTTCCGTCACAGATGCCAGAAAATTCTGTCTCAACGTCCGATTCCTTTCGCTCGGAAGCCTTATCAGTTTTACTTTCCTCACAACGGCCCGAAAATATAGTTTCAGCTTCAGATTGTTGTCGCTTAGAGTTGGCACCAGCTTTGCTATCATCACAGCAGCTTGGTATTCTTGAGACCAGTGAATCTGGATTGTGATTTCTATCCTCAACGCAGCAAGCGTCTTCCTCACTCTCATATGCTTTAGATTCTTCCGTATCTTCGGTACTCTCGCTGTGGTGACGCTGATCCCTGTAGGACGAGGTTGAATCTGACTCCATCTGAGCTTTTAACTGTTTGTCAAACCATGCCTTTGTCTTTTCCACTTGATCCGTGACATCTTGGTCATTGAGGGCAACAGCCTTCCCCTTCCCTTTGTCACTTAACCCCGTCCTGACAGGCTTCTTCTCCTCGAGTTCCTCGTTACAGGCCTTGTCTTCCGAATTGAGTTCTTGTTCAGACCTTTCCCTTTCGGCCTTTCCTTTCTTACAATTGTGTTCCCAATGCTTAGATCTCGTCTTTTGATCGGTGCTGCCTTGGTGAGATTCGATGTTGGTACACAAACACTTAGGCTGATGGTTATGTGGCTTGCATTCTTCAAGATCTCCTTTTCCTTGCTGGCCATGTTTGAGTAATTCGGCTGGAGATGGCTCTGTGGGGCGGTTGTGAATTGTTTTGGTTTTCTTGAATTTTCCGGTTGTGTAATTTGAGTCTTTTGATGACTGGTTGCACGTACACTCAACTTCGGGGTTTGCCTCTGGTTTAAAGTCCTTCTCAGACTCTCCTCTATCAGGTCTTTCTCTCTTGTAATTGTGCCCATGGTGTTTGGATCGCTTGCTATGATCGGTAGTCTCTTCTTGAAGATTCTCTTTAGACTTACATTTGGTGATTGGCAGAGGAACAGGTGGCTTGTCATTGGTCTTAGGGGCAGATGCATGGGGCAGGTGGGTTTCGGCTTCAGCCACTTCTTGTGGAGCTTTGGGGCAAGACACACATTTACACTTCCCTGCCTTCTTTCTGCACCAGAGATGACTCCCCTTGCAAGGGCAACTGATAGTTGAGGGTGGAGTCTTTCCCTCCTTTGCTCCTACCTTGTGTTCTTGATGGCTACTTGAAAGTTCGGCATGGGCCTGCTGTGGCTGCGTTGCTGATCCAGTCTTTGTCTGCTGTCTTTCAGGATTTCTTGTAGTCGACTTCAAAGATTCCTTCAACTCCTTGGCCTCCCGTTTGATTATTGGTTTGAATCCGATAGCACTGGTGATCACTTTGTCTGTTATCGGTTCGATCCCTAACTTAGGCTTACATGTCCGATTATGACTCTTGCGGTCCCGCTTTGAACCCATTCCCAGCCATGCTTCCAGGAGCACCTTGTTGTCGCATTTCGGGAATGGTCGTGGAGGATGTCTCACATTTTTTGAGTCGGCCGTTGGAGGTGGTACAGCAGTGAGAGGATCATCGAGGGGAAGAGGAGAACAATAGAAGAACTGCGCTCGCATTGGGGGCATCTCATCACACGGCTTGCGAGCTTGCGAGCTGCTGCCAGGAGGAGCGAGGTCACATCCTTTTCCGAAGGTATGAATAGGTTGAGACATATTGTCTTGTACTGCTGAGAATCAATAGGCGCTTCCGCAGAAAGAGTACTCGCAAACTTACTGTTATAAAGAAAGTAATATTAGGTGATTAATAGGATTAGAAGGATTAGATACTGGTCACTGCTCTGCGGATGTGGTTGTCGTCAAGATATCAAAAGCAGAGACAGTCTAGTAATATTGATGGCGGTGTAACTTGTATTGAAGCGGAAAGAATGTATAGAGAATGGTAGTAGAGATGATGATGATGCTGATGATGATGAAAGAGAATATGGAGAGGAAAAACGAGAAGAAGCCATGAACAACCAAGATTGTCGCTGCCAATATCAGGCAAGCAAAAGATAGGAAGGAAGTACTCACTGTAGTCGTGTTTCTTTTGGAGGGCGTGGAGGCAACTGCAAACCAGACATGTACTGTACAGTACAGTACAGTACAGCGGACTTTCTGTGTGAGATGACGTCTGCTAGGTTACGGGCGGCGCTTTGGGATTGGGGAACATCACATGCTACCTGGTAGTTTAATTGATAAGACAATAGAAGGAAAAAAGCAAATCTTGGAAGCTTATTAGAGAAGAGATGTATTCGACATTGGATTGTTAGCTATTTGTGAATAGCTTCATGTCATGAATTGTGATATTGTGGTATTGTGGTATCGAGGTACGAGCGAGTCGTCTTTCTTACAATGTAATGTTTTCCAAACCTCGTAAGGTTAATGGTTAATGGTTAATAATTAAAAATTGGTTGAATGATGGTGGATGAATGGATGGATGGATGGATGGTAATTTCCGTTTGTCAGTCAGAAAGTACCTAGCACGTGCCTAGGTAGTAGGTAGTGTGTGCCTACCTGGTAGGCGTGGTAGGCATGTAAGATCTTACACCTTACCACTTTCAGAGAGGTGGGCCAATCTCTCATACCCTGGACGAGAGATACTTTACACCACCCAGGCGAGCCAGGTACACATCACAATCACGGTGCACATAAAGAACAAAAGCAATTTTCATTTTACACTTTTGCATTTTAAATAATTATTGCTTGAAACTGTGAAGCTTTCTCGTCTCCCAAGATATCTACCAGCTGTTGCTTTATCCTCCCTTGTACATACATATTCATAGCTTCATCTCCCTTTCCCCTAGGTACACACATGTAATCAAAATGTGCACCGCTGAGTACAATCGGATTGCAGTCCAAGTCTCGCCGAGAAGATTGAGATCAATTGAGATGAACTATGATTTCGAAGCCAATCAGCAATATGGCAAAGATTGAAAGAAAACAAAAAAAAGCCAACATGAGAGCACTAAGATCAAATTAATACGGCGAAAATAACAGATTTATTATCTATTCCACAATGCACAGATCAATCCATGTACAATCGTGAATCTCAATTCCAACGGAAAATCTCGTGCGCTGGAGTTTCTAACTTCTAGATGACACGTCTTTTGAATGAGTTCGAGGTCGATATAAATCAGTCGAATGACGGCGAAAATACATAAATACAACACACAGGCGTTTGCCCATTGATCAAATTATCTTAATTGGCGTAATGTTCAGGAACGAGCTTCATACCTTCATATGGATCACTGTGCGAAATGCTTGACGATAATTGTGGTTCCCACTGCTTCTCATGGACATTTCGTGAAGTAGTCCTCTCAACTTTGGCAATGCGAATCGCCTCGTTGATTGACAATCGAAGATGCTGGAGACGAAACATAATCTGTTCTGAGCCACCAATGAGCTCCAATATCTGCTCTACATCGAACACCAGCTTCAAGAGAACAGTATCTGCATTACAGAAGGTGCGGATAGACATGAGAGATGCCACCTGCTTCCAGTTGTAAAGCATAGATGAGATACGAACATCATCACCTGATCGGTTACCATGAAATCGAAAGTTATACTGATTGGCAGTGACTAGATCCCGCTGGGTGCCTTGGTCATACATAAATTCGACTACAGCAGGACGTCCTTTGTTCTTCCATGTGTCCACAGTCTTCTTGATGCTATCGATAGACATGCGGCCCTGGCTGAATTGTATCATGAGAAAGGTATTGGCTGTGTGAACTATCATAAGTTCAAGCTCAACTAAATATCTAGCCTGCTCATACGGGTTGATGGAAATAGACAAAACTGATATTCTATTCTTGTCGAGTTTCATGTCGGCCTTTTCAGTCTACTCAGAGTCAGTAATGATAATGGTACATGGAATGGTGTACACTTACGAAGCCCTCAATTTTGTTTTTAATCTTTTCCATCATTCCAGGCTTCTTGGGTCTATCCACCTTCTGAGTCGACTTTGAACATATGACACTTGGTCGGACCTCATTTTGAGATGAGCCAAGCCAGCCATGCTCCCCGAACATCTTCTTCATTGGCGAACGCGATCTCTTCTTTGGAGAAATCGGAAGCAGGTCCTGGTCATGAAAATCAGGCTCTTCCTTTTCAGCCACGTCGACTAGATTCTTTGTGGGGGATCGAGTCATCTGACGATTGATTGCAGTCGAAGCGGTGCTCAAATAAGACTCATTGCTTTCATTTGATATCACCTCCTTTCGAACTGGAGAATATGTTGCAGAACGACCTCTGCTATCCGGTACGTCTTCATCAGTTGGGCGTGAAGACTGCTTGCGATGCTCGCCAGATGGCATACGAGCTGGGGAACGCGATGGTCGCTGATAATTCCGTGCAGCTTGATGAACCGACGAGCTGGATGGCTGCGGAAATTTTTCTCTAGCACCTTTGTTGACAGGAACTCGAGACAGTTCAAGAGTAGCAGCGCGACCGCGGTTGGGGAGACTTTGAGTCGCAAAAGCGTTTTGAAGGATTGGCGAGATAGAATCGACATTGGCATGATAGGCTCGATGATCAGGAGCAGGAGACTCTTCGCGTGCTGCAGATCGCAACGGCGTAATACTTGGGGATGTGTCGCTACGTTGAAGACCATGGCCATGACTTGAGTGTTGGGGCGCCATCAAAAGATCTTTGCTATTTGCGGCATGGCCAACTGACCGTGAGTTTTTAACATGGCCAAGACTTGGTGATGAGGCAGGCCTGACATTTTCATCAATATGTATGAAGTCAGTCATTGTGGTCTGGCGCGACTCATCCATAACCAGCGGAGTCTCTGGCTCAAATGTGTATGGGTTTCTGAAATTTCCAGCCTTGCGACCGTGCGAAAAACTAATCCATGTTAGAAAAGTCTCAATATTGATGTATCTTTTGGCTCACCTATGAACAGGCATCGTGTACAGTGGCTGTTGTGGTTGAGGAGAATAAACAGATCCGGGAGTTCCGATTGGAATGAAATCACCAAATAAACCACCAGAGGTGCCAGAGGCGTCAGATAAGTAGTATTGCTTGATTTCAGAGACAGTTGAGCGTGCAGTAGTCTCAGGTGTGCTTGGATGATCTCTTGACATCTGCAGGTCCTTTTTGCTCCGATTGTTTGGCTCACGGGTTGCAATGTCTTCGTCAAATAGAAAAGGCGTGGTCTGCTCAATTGATCCCAGACACTCGCGTTTGGGAATGGAAGATGACCTAGGCGGGTAGCGGGTTTGCTCGTGGTTGTAGTTGTTATCTTGATGTTCTGTTGCTTGTTCAAGTTGTACTTGACTCGGTTGCTTGCAGATATACAAAGGTTGCGGAGGGCAGATTACTGGGGATTGTAAGGTGGGGAGACGTCCTTGATTGAGTTCCATCAAGAATCTTTTCGCTGCGTCGCTTATATTATTCTCATTGTAAAGTGAATCGCCACCGTTATTCTTGGATCTATTGTCGCGAGTCGCTACTTTGGATCTATTGTTTTGTTTTGGTAAACAAACATCGGCTGCACCGTCAAAATTCATGGCCTGCTTTTGAACTGATTCAAATGTAACCACAGACGAAGGTGATACGACCAAAGATTCCAAGGAATACGAATTGCTCAAGCGTTTGTTCGCAAGATTTATTCGATTTGTTGTCGTTGGTGACTGTGAAGTCAGTGGAAACTCGGTTGTCATGGGAATCGAACTTGTTGGGCTGCCCGCCTTTTGTGTACCAAAAGCGGCAGAAGATTTACTTCTTATCGGAGCCGGAATTTTTGAAAGGTATGAACGCTCAGACAATCGACCTGGCGGTGTAATATTTACTCTTCCTAGTGAGGTAGAAAATTGCGATTTCGATAATTTAGGCACATTCGCTTCGAAGTTCTCCGCTTCTGGGAACGTCGTGTTCTGGGCTGTTGCAGTTTCAGCGTTGAAACTTTCGAAATAATCGACCTCAGAGTTGGACGAAATGTTACTTGCTTTTCTTAAAAGTTGTTTTGTACTGCGTGGAAAGCCCTTGTACTTGTTAAGGGGATCAAGGGACGATGGGGGACTGTAGATGTCCGCTGATAGCCGAGATTCTTCGGACTCTTCAGATTCTTCATCATACTCCGCTGATGGTTCCTTCCACTTCACAAGATTCCCGGAAGATCTTCGGTATTCTTGTTTGTATCGACATTCCCAGGACTGACATGTACCATCGTAGCTATTGCGATTTTCATGTTCATGCTCTTCTTCAAAAGGCTCAGAGCTTAGTGCTAAACTTTCCTTAGGAACCGCGTTCTTTGAAGTTACTGCCGGGTCTCTGATCTTCAGGATGTCGCTCTTTGGGGGAGGGACATACACCGTAGGATACAGCATTTCTTGCTCTTTCGTTTCAAGCAGTTTCGTGTCATAGCTGTCCAAGATCGAGAATTTGCTTGCCTTGATGTTTTCAACACAGTCAGTGGTATGCGCATGATACCCATTCTCAACCTGAGAATCGTCTGTGATGTTGTGGCTATCTCCATATGTAATATGGGTTGACTGTAGCGCTTCATCGGCTCCTGAAACGGAATAAGTATTGGATACTTCGTTTTCCGCACTCTCGACAGGGTCTGGAGTGTCCCATTTATAGTCAAGCCCGCCATCGAAAAAATCGCTGGGACTGGCTGGAAGGCTACTGTAGGTACTCAAGTAAGAACGGAGTGGGTTAGCGTCTTCACTGGACAAAGGAGCATTGATATCGATGTTTGAGGTGGCTGTACCAGGACAGTTTGTCTTGGAATCCAACATTTTATTGACAACCTCATCAAGAGTGGGCTGACGAGAAGTGAGAAGATAATCCAGACTTGATGGTCCGCTTAAAATCAACTCGTTTTTTCTCGCGAAATTTGCATTCGGGATTTCGCGGCCTGGTGGTAGGTTGACGTTCATGATCTTAGAGACTTTGCGAACTTCACTCTGTCCACTAATCTTTCTGGAAGCCTCGGAGCTCGTAGACACCCTGTCGCGGGGAAAATTCTCGCATCTTTCGATATCTAGCAACTCTACTCGGTCAGAAGCCACGTTACTTAGACTTTCTCTAGTCTCTGAGAGAGCACTCATCACCCTGTGCCCCAGCTCTCTCTTCGCATTATTCATGAAAGATCGAGTAGGAGTGGAATATTTCGATTGTGTTGCACTTGGTCCAATGGGTTCTAGTGCCGAGCCAGGCGGACTTGTTTGAGCAGTATTCGGCCGCACACAAACGCCGGCACGTCCATATTCAGGATCCCACATTCCCTTGTGAAGCTCTTCGGGTGTTGGGCAGTATGCCAAAGTTGCCGGCTTTCCTCCCACTGAGACGAATACGCTATGGTCAATCTTCCAGCTAGGTTGGTGGGCGATATTCGAGTTGCACGATTCGCAGTATGGGATAGCACTAGGACTTATCTGTGGCTGAGCGAATTGTTTTCGTGCCTGCTCTTCTCTGTACGCAACGAGTGCTTGGGTAGGTACGACTGGCGCTTGTATTGTTGCAGTATGCGGAGCGTGTGGATTAGTGAAGTCTTCCTACAGCCCTGTTAGAAAGATGAGGGGGACGTAATGGCTTATTGAGCACTTACCTTTCTACGAAGATGTTCGTGCTTCCATCTTTGGAAAACAGAAGCTGGAAATGGCGGTGGCTCTTCAACTTCGATCAGCTCCTCCAAGACTCCCAGGGCCAAGTCAACATTCTCGTCGCCAAATCTCTCTTGAAGTCGAGGATGCAATATGCGCAATCCATCCTTATATGGAAAATTTCGAGGCACTAAATAGTTTCAAAATTAGTATAGATTGAACGAAAGAAGATCAGATGACCAGAATAAAGTATCGTTTGCCAACGAAGGAATTCCATTCGGGTTTCCCTGAAGACTAAAACCAAGCCTTTCAGAATGGGTGGGTACAAAGGTGTAAGATCTCGGATTGCATTGCTTACCATCTGAACAAAGTCGGATTAAATAATTACGACATTCTAGAAATTGCCAATTAGGATTGATAAATTATTAGGTTGAAGACACTCCACTCACTCTCTTCACCCCAACCCTCTCGAGAGAGGTTATGCATTCCTGATGGCTTTCGTGAATTTTCTATCTCCACAGGAAGATGATAATTGCCCAGAATTGGGTGTATCATGTCACTATTGTCATATCCTGATGGACTATCCCCTTCGATGGAATTGGTCGTCATCATTGCATTTCCATGGATATCAGATAGAGTATTAGCTGGATAGTTAATGACAATGTCCATCCAGCAATTATAATAAGTAAACAGTAAATATAGTGACAATTGCTGCCAGAACAAAACTTCAAGAGAACAATAATTTCTTGTGAACAAGACCAGTGAGTTATACTGGCTGAAAGAAAGGAACCAAGCAATCGTAACCTCCTGTTGTTTTTACTGGTTGGAAGGAGGAAACAAATTTCACCACAAATAAGGAAGAGGAAGAGTATATTGAAGAAACCGATGAAAGTGCCCAAGAGAACCTCTCAAATATGGCTGAATCGTATCTGTCGATCTATGATACTATAGTTCAAGAAGCAATAAAGAATTTAAAATGTGTAAATTTTTGACAACCCGAAGAAGAGGAAGAAGTGAAGGTAGTAAGTAAGAAATCGGCTGGTTGTTTTGTTGTTGTCTCGTTGCCTTGTTGTCCGACAAAGTCGAAAGTGAATCTCTTCGGTTATTAAAATAATTTATATTGTCTTGAATAACTCCTAGTACTTCTGCTGTAGAGTGAGGAACTTGAAGAGAAATCACAGTGCATATTGCACAATATCTCATCTGAAGGCCTTTGTTCAAGAATGTTCATCTGCTTATCATCTTTTGACAGAGATGCGACTTGAAAATCCTTCCATCGTACGATATTCTCTCTTAAGTGAAGGAATTGCAACAATTGAGGAAGGCGCGATTATCCTTCAACTCAACATACTACCACCAATGTCGAAGATTGTAGAACATGTGTCCTATTTGAGGAACGATCATGAAGTGACGGCTGAAGATGGAAATAAATCCCCACCATAACGTAAGTGCTGGTGGTGATAAGAGACCAACTACCATGGCCTACCCATTCTCTTGAGTATTGGGGTAGCATGAGATGTTTTGATTGAGAGTTTGAGAGGTTTGCAATACAAATTCATCATCTGAGTTCAGCCGTTTGGCTTTCAGATTGGCAAGACCTACTGCAGATACCCTTCTTGAACCCATCGTACTCTATTTGCCACGATTGGTGTCAGAACTTCATCTTGTGTATCTACCAAGAAAAAAGAGGCTATCGATATCCAAATTTAATCCGGACAACTTGCAGAGTACGGCATTGATACATGCACCTAATGACATGTTTAAGATCATATCAGAAGTATGGTATGGTACTATGCTTCTACGTTGCAATCCTGGTTCCATAATAAACTACAAAGAAGCTTTGCATAGTAGAAACGGAGTAATACCCATTGCATAATTTGCTTGGACCCTTCGAAGCCATGCCTGTCCTTCATAAGAGGTTAAGAGCATAGTTTACATTCTAAGCTCCGCCGGTAAAACATGAGAGCTGTACCAGCTGTCGCGAGTGCGTCCGATGTCTAAGATTCCTGGGAGTCAGTCGAGCTGAGAGCTGCCCCCAGCTAGAATTCTAATATCACCCGCGTGAAAAGGCAAGTCGTCTATATTGAGTTCTTTTTCACTGGTGCCCAATATTGCGTCTCAGTGAGCATCATTTGTCACTTTCGCCTTCAGCTGAGGAACTATTCTCTCAAAGCGCCTCTGGAGTTTGTTGAACCTCTTTTGTGTTGTGAGGTTCGGGTACAGAGTTGAGGTTCATATAATGATGATCAGCTTCAAGAGAATTCATGAAATGTATGGCAGCAAACAACGTTTCGTCATGGACTTTGCTTTTTGCTTTGCCAATGATCATGGTTCCGTGTCCATGACGTACTGAACACATTGGGTATCTCCACCACGAAATGGGATATTGTCTGACTTCGCGTGTTCTGATGATTCCCGGAGTGTCGCTTGCAACGGCTCTTGTATGATGGTTCTCCTGCCGATAGAAAATCATCATGACCAATCGACCTTTGATCGATTCTTGTGGTTAATAGTTGGTTGTTCTCCCGTTTGTCACATGATACACCGAAAGTTCACCGAGCTTACTTGATGCGACGAGCAGCCATTTCCAGCAAGCACATTAGGTAAGCTTGGCCCCAGTCGTCCACTTCTTTAAACCAAGCTTAAAACTAACCTAGCAGCTACCGAATTTCGAAGCCGATACGAGTTGCAATTCTTGACAATCAATACAAGCGTCATGATTGGTTCACTCTCCGCCTTCAACCACCCTTCCCCGCAATATTTCCAAGTAGAACTTGCCGTGGGCTTTCCCGTCACTATTTCGTACCTTTCTGAGACTCCTTTCTAGCTTCCAATGCTCTTCGGGATTAGATCAAGGTAGTCAATCGAGCTTTAGAATAGATTAATGGCGCCCGAATGAAATGCCGTTGGAGGTTTCCGACCTCAACATGTAGTTCACAGCAATTTAACATTTTTTATTAAAGTCTCGCGGTTTCCCTTCTCTTTCTGTTGCATTCTCATAACCATTCTACGTTTCTTGTCATCTTGTTTTAATCAAGTTCCCTTCCTTTCCTGTCAAATCTTTTGAATTCCTCGCTCTTAGCCATACAGTCACAATAATGGAGAAAAGTATGGCACCCCAGGAGAACATTGGAGATACTGGAAGTGTAGTGGAAAAGTATGATATTGTAATCGTCGGTGCTGGACCAGTAGGGTTACTGCTCTCAACCTGTCTGGCACGTTGGGGTTACAAGATCAAGCACATCGATAACAGATCGGAGCCAACCAAAACTGGAAGAGCAGATGGTATTCAGCCTCGGTCCCTGGATCTATTACGGAACATGGGTTTGAAGCCTGCCATCATGGCATATGAACCTGCGAAGGTCTACGAAGTCGCATTCTGGGATCCAACTTCGGGCGGCAAGGGCATACACAGAACCGGAACATGGGCGAGTTGTCCTAGCTTTATTGACGCCAGATACCCTTTCACAACCTTGTTACATCAAGGAATGATTGAAAGGGTTTTCATTGCAGATCTAGAGAAGCACAATGTTCATATTCAGAGACCTTGGACGATAACAGGCTTCAAGACAGATGAGAAGGAAGATCCCGATTATCCAGTAGAGGTCAATTTAGCTCAAGTTGAAGGTAGCGTGAAAGAGACAGTTAGGGCTAAATATCTATTTGGTGGCGAAGGAGCTAGATCATTTGTGCGACAGCAATTGAATATTGGTATCAAACACAAGGATCCAATCGCACATGTATGGGGTGTTATGGATGGGGTTGTTCAAACGGACTTTCCTGATATCAAGGTAAGCAATCTTTTCCTATGCACATCATCTTAAGCTACCAATCGCTGATCAATCGATAGATGAAATGTACTATACACTCAGATTTTGGATCTATCATGGTCATTCCTCGAGAGGATAACATGGTCCGTCTTTACATACAAATTGCATCTTCAACCGACAAGGACTGGAATCCCAGAAAAACGGCGACGGAAGAAGAAGTGCAGGCATCTGCAAAGAAGATACTACACCCGTACAACATTGAATGGGAGCGTGTTGAATGGTATTCTGTTTATCCAATTGGTCAAGGAATTGCGGACAAGTATACTCTTGATCATAGAGTATTCATGGGCGGTGATGCCTGCCATACACACAGTGTAAGTCATATCTGGCACTCCCATCTCAACATCCGCTAACAAAAAGCAGCCAAAAGCTGGACAGGGAATGAATACAGCCTTCTTGGATGCCCAGAACCTTGCGTGGAAAATTCACCATGTCGAATCAGGATTCGCCGATCGATCTATTCTGCATTCGTACGAGGCCGAGAGAAAAAAGGTCGCTGAAAATCTATTGGACTTCGATGCAAAATATGCAGCTCTATTCTCACAAAAGGCACCAGCTGCTAAGGATGTAGAGGCAGCTACACAACGAGGAGCAGAGCACACAAACGTCGAGGAAGAGGAAAACGAATTCATCAAAACATTCAAAGAGTCCTGTGAATTTACCAGTGGCTATGGAGTAGCATATAACCCAAATTCTCTGAACTGGTCATCGTCTCATCCAGCACAATCCAACGCCATAAATCCAAAGGGCAATAAGCTCCGAACCGGCCGTATTCTCACCAATTCCAATGTCACACGAGTCACGGATGCCAACGTTGTCCATCTCGAGCAAGAGATTCCGGTTAATGGTTCATTCCGAATATACGTTTTTGCTGGAAAGCCTGCAACTACCAAGCAAGCACTAGATGATTTTGCACAAAACCTTACCAAGAAGGGTTCATTCCTTTCCACATATCTACGATCAGATGTCGATAAGGTATCCTATCATGAACGTCACAACCCTCACAGTCTTTTCTTCACCTTCTGTACGATTTTCGCGGAGAAGAGGCAGAATATTGAGATCGCGCGAGACGTTCCAAAGATCTTGGCTAGATATAGCGATCACGTCTATGCAGATGACATCTGGGATCGTATAGTGCCCGATGCGAAGGCTTCGAGTCACAGCAAAATGGGATTGGATGAAGAAAGAGGAGGTGTGGTTGTTGTTAGACCGGATGGATATGTAGGAATTGTTGTGGCTTTGGAAGCAGGTAGCGTCACGGTGGACGCGCTGAATGAGTATTTTGGAGCCTTCTGTTCGAAGAAGCTTGGGGAATCGAGGCCATCTCTGTAAAATTGATGGGGTCAAGACCTAGGTAGTATGCATTGTATGATTTGATACCATGATGTATGGAATTAGATTGGATTGGAGTTTAGCCAGAGCGTGTATTGTTGTTATGCTTAGCAATTAGGTAGTTGATGAATATACCAACAGACAAATGAACCATGTCAAAACTGTATACAAATGTAATGATTTAATATTGATCATTTTATGTATTTATGTGTATTTATAAAATGTATCTATACTTTCCAATTGTCATTGTTTTCAATTAGCACTTACGATTATCTTAGCCCTGAACCCAGCTATAACCAGCCCCTGCTTTTACTTCCGGCACCAACAACTCTCATCCAATCAAAAAGCTTTGTCCTCCTCCAAACCTTAATTCATCTTTCACCAAAAGAAGTTCCATATCCCGTACATTCACTAGGTAGGGTAAGGTAAGGTACCTAGTACTTCATTTCTCCATTTCTTCTTTCATCATTGATTTGCCGCAAATCTCACAACCATCACTCTTCCAATAAACCACAACTACATGCAATCTTTCCCAAATTTCAGCCCACTTGAAGGAACAGCACATCAACTATCAACAATCGACATCAATCAGAAAATACTCCAAAATCAGTTGAGATATTACTTTTCCGCACTTCTCAATGTTGGGCAATCCCAGCAATAAAGGAATTTCGCTTTTCCGTCATGACCAGTCTTAAGCGCAAAGCTAGTCAAGAGTTAACTCACAATTCGATAGAGGTTATTGAGGTATGTCCAGACCCCCAGAGCCTTATTACCTTAGGGCTTTCAAGGAGACAGGAGCTGATATTCTGGTAAGCCGATTCACGGGGACGAAATGTTCGAGACTGTATTGGGTTGGTTTTGGGGCGCCTGGGAATGGTTTCGTAGAAGGGTCGATCCATCATATACAGACATGAGCTACAGTAACATTGATGGTGAGTGGTACTACGATATTCTTATTCCATGCTGAATTCACTAAGAACTTCTTTACAGTAGTCGCAGATGAACATATCCAGAGGGCAGAAGCGAGAGAAGATGGGTCAACTGCGGTCAAGCGGCAGAGAAATAAATCAAGACGCGACAACCGCCGAAGCACCTCATCAAATCAACGAAGGACAACATCAATAAATATGGGCCAATCAAAGAGCTTGTCGGAAGAAGAGCTGAGGGCAGAGGCCGATGCGCAATGGATTCCACCAGCCTTCGGTGCTCCTACGAAACCAGTAGAACGAGAGGTTGTAGTAATTTCGGATGATGAAGGGGAAAATGAAGAAGAAAGACCAAAGTCGATAGCAGATACGCTACGATCACCCAAAGCTCCCACCATACGCCTCCAGCCGATAAGAGCCATCGGGCGCCCATCCACAGCCACGGTCACTGTTGAGAAGTCTTTAAACGACCGTTTGGCCGCTTTATTAACTTTTGGTGATGAACAAGACGATAAATCTGGACCCTCGCCGCTTGCTATCTCGACACGAGCTCAAGAAAAACACAAGAAGGAGCGTGAAGCGCAACAGCTCAAGAAAAAACAAGAAAAGATTCGAATTGCAAAGGAACGCAGACTGACACGACGAGATCCATCGAACAGGTTAGTACATGCGTTGGACGACAAATGGGAGGACATTGTTTGTGAAGCTTTGGATCGCGCTCGAAAAAATGGGAATTTGCCAATCACCCAATCGCAGGGTGGCACTCCATTACATTACAAAGACTTTGGAACTCTACTGGGTAGGAATTCATGGCTCAACGATGAGATTATCAACACTTATATCGAATGGGTGGTGGAAGCTGCAAACGAATTCGCGAAAGAAGAGGCAAAGGATTTCGGGGAACCTGTAGGGAAAGTGCCAAAATTTATAGCACACAACAGCTTCTTTTACGAGAACTTGGATAAGAAAGGTCCAAGCAGTACACAACGTCTGATGGGTAGGAAGAAAGCTCCCGGAGTCTCATTGCTTCAGGTTGACACGGTATTCGTTCCTATCTGCAGAGGTAGTCATTGGACTGTTGGAGTTGTACGACCCATGGCTAGAACTATTGAGTATTTCGATAGTTTGCAAGGGTCTCCAAAGACATTCATCAAACTGATGCGAGGGTGGTTGAAATTTCAACTCGGTGCGGATTACAAAGAAGATGAATGGAAGACCCCAAACACTGGATGTACTCGACAAATGAATGGTTATGATTGTGGAGTGTTCGTCTGCACAAATGCTCTTTGCGTTGCTCTGGGCATCAATACCGACTGTTACAATGGAACGGATATGACGACCATGAGGAGGAATATCGCTGCGCTCTTAATTAATAAAGGCTTTCAAGGAGATTTTGCTTGGGGCCGGGGAGTCTTTTAATTTTGTTTTGTGTTTTTGGGATAGGCGTTTTTTAACAAGGACAAAGGAACGATACCCATTATGTGTTGTATAAAAAATGGCAGGTTGCCGGACGGGTGTTAAAGATGCATTTTGAAAGATGGAGTCTTGGTCAAGAAAGAGGAAAGGGAAGGGGAAAGAAGAGCCGAGGCAATGGCCCTCATTGGACGGATGATATGAGCTCGGAGTGATGACTCCGTATGATTGACACGAACACATGCAGAAGATGGCATGGTCTATTCCGTCTGATAGAGCCTTGTACCTGCTTACTTATAACAGTAGGTTGAATCACACATACCTAGTAATACTGGGTTGGGAAATCCAAAATTATATAATAATTCGAAACTTGAATAATCACAAAGCATACTCATAATGCCTACCCAACAATGTGAATCCCGCATATCAATATAACCCATGGCTCATGGCTCATGGCTATTATCATTATCATACCACAAACCAACATTTATGTATACACACCCCGGTTAAAATGCTAACTCCCCCCACAAACTGCAGTTCATCCTTCTAGAATCCCCACTAATCTCTTAATAAACCGAAACCCGCTGCTAACATCGATCCTACAATCTGCAAGTCGTCACTTACTATTCACCTTGTTTGCAGCATAAACCAATCTCTACCTTTGTGACTGTCAACCGAATATACATAGAGGAAAGTTTCAAAACTTGTACATAGAGACGCGAAACAAGTATAAAATTGTTTTCATGCGAATGATAGAGGGCAAGCCTCCAAGATAAGATGGCGATGGCCAAGAAGGCACGGCAGAGAATAAGTTACGGTATGTCAACAGCCCCTGATTTCATTGTGTGTGAGGGCGTCGCATCGATTCTCCGTATAGGATATGGGAAAGAATAAAACATTCTTTAGAAGCTAATTAATTGATCTGCGCGATTATAGTCTTACCACTTGCGAATTCTCCGGGCGGACATAGATTGGGTGTGAATGGTTTGGCCGTGGATAGTGAGCAATCAATTTTGTGAGTCCTGTGGCTTTTGTGTTGCGGTTTTACTTCTTTGGTCATATGCTAGCGGAGTTCTTTAAGAGAAGAGCTTTGGGTAGAAATGGGCGCATGGGCTAACAGGACAAAGATACTCAGGAGGCCGAGATGGTGCTATTTGCGCCTGGGATCTAAATTTGGATCTGCGACCAAACGAACCCTCTACCAATAATCCATTCGACGATCCGCCTTCTTCCGAATCTAAACCAAAGTCTGCGACCACCTTCAGGGCGCAAACTCAAGCTCACACGCATTGGGTTAATGATATAGTACTTGCGAAAAATAACACAGCGCTGGTGAGCGCATCGAGCGATTTGACTGTGAGGGTCTGGCGACCTTTGGAGAAGGACAGTGAGCCAGTGACAATTGGACAGCATGCGGATTATGTGAAATGCCTCGCCAGTCCTGGCAATACCGCCAATTGGGTTGCTTCGGGTGGTCTAGATCGACGAATTTGTCTCTGGGATTTGAATGGAGGCGGAAAACAACTCGAAATTGAAGTCGGCGATGAAGATACTTCTGAAAAGGGATCGGTATATGCGTTGAGTACGGGAAGCAATATACTGGCAGCTGGAGGACCAGAATCAATCGTGCGCTTATGGGATTCGAGGACGGGGAAGAGAATCACAAAGTTTGTGGGCCATACGGATAATGTTAGGGATATATTGATTAATGAAGCGGGCGATATGATTATGACAGCAAGTTCGGATCAGACAGTCAAAGTGTGGAGTATGACGGCTGGAAGATGTATGCATACACTTACGATGCACAATGATAGTGTTTGGTCGCTGTTTTCTGAGGATCCATCGCTTGGCGTTTTTTACAGTAGTGATCGCTCTGGATTGGTAGCCAAAACAGACATCAGAGGTACACTAGGAGAACTAGACGATGGAGTTTCGCTGGCGCTGGCGCAAGAAAATGACGGTGTTACCAGAGTTATTGCTTCCGGGGAGCATATCTGGACGGCAACGTCAAGTTCCTCTATTAACCGCTGGGCAGATATCGATACTGGATCAGATATTCAATTCCCAGAAGCCTACCAGCGTCATCGCGCTACTAGCTCTGCGTCAAAACCCAGGGCGGCTTCACCTCCTGTCACTAATGGGCAACCTAAGAAAGAGATCCCTCTAAAATCCATTTTGAGGATTTCAAATACGGCAAGCTTTCCGGCGCCAGCCGTAAGAGATTCGGATTCTGTCACCAATTTCTCGGTAGTGAATGGTGGGGGGAAAGTATCCGAGCCAATTGTGGATCAGGATCTGGGAGTGATTGTTCCAATTCATACATTACCCGAAGAAACTATTGAGGGGCAACATGGTCTAGTAAAGCACAAGCTTTTGAATGATCGTAGGAGGGTTTTGACTTTAGATACTGCTGGAGACGTGCTATTATGGGATCTTCTCAAAGTAGGAAAACTTTTCACGAATGGCTCCAGACTGAAGACTAATCATAAAATAGTGCATGCCTATCAAATCTTTCGGAAAATGTCATCTCGAAGATGTAGAGCCGGAAGTGAACACAATGGAAGCCGTAGCGCCTTGGTGTTCATTGGACACTAGAACTGGCCGATTGGCTGTTGTTTTAGAGGAGTATAATTGTTTCGATGCAGAGATGTATGCGGACGAACTAGAACTGAAAGATGACATTGAGTTTAGAGAAGATCAAAGAAGTAAGTCTATCCTTCGGGGACGGTGGACGTTTCAAGCTAACAATTCATAGTAAATCTCGGAAAGTGGATATTACGGTATATCTTTTCCAGACTGGTTGATGAGCAGATTAAGAAGGATGAAGCCTTCCGCGCCGAGCTCAATGAAAGCGTCAAAGCAAGACGAGACACTAGCCCACCAACCTCCATCATTATACCCAATGCTTCTGTAACTGCTTGGGATCAGCAAGGTTCCTTGACTCCGCGAGCAAACGGCACTCATTTTCCTGCCATGACTCCTGGAATGGGTATCGGTGTTGCCACTCCTGGGCTTGGGAGTCATCTACCTTCTGTGTCTGAAGATGGTGGGCCATTGGATAAAAAAGGATCACAAGCAAGCCGGAGCTCAGCGGAAAAACCAGACTATTTCGGAAGCTCGGCAATCACAAACGATCCTCCCAAACAACCAGTTGTGACAACAAACGACGGTCAAGAGGCTAAATCTCCACCGGTAGATGCAGAAAAGGAAAACAATGGTAAGGAAAGCAGCAAATCGTTTGGCATGAAGTTTCGTAAAGGAATGTCCTTTGGGACGAAGAAACTTGGCCGTTCATCTTCTACTACCATGGATAAACCAGTCGTACTAGACGACAACAAGGATAAAGCCACAGATGAAGGATCAGAGTCTTCGGAAGCGGGTGACAAACCTCCTGCCGAAAAAGAAGTCGAAGATAATTTCAACGGTACGATACAGAAGATTCGAAACGAATATGATAAATTACTCGCGGAGAATCCGGCTCAAGAAGTTGAGACTGGTATCACGCCTAGCCTGCCACCTGAGACACCAGTGTTAAAGATTCCTGGTGGCACTACGGTTATCATTCAAGAAGAAACGAGTGGTGGTGTCAAGGATCTTTATAGAGGCAGTGTAGAGACGGTGGGTGAAGATGCTAATCTTATTGCCGAGAAAGCTCCAATGTGGTTGGGCGAACTACTCCTAAAGGTATCTATCTCCCTCTTCCTGTTCAAACTCACACTTTGTGCTCCATACTCCCAGCACCAAAATCTAATGACCAACAGAACAAAATTCCACTCAAAGATCCTGTCAAGGTCTCATTCATTCTTCAACCCTACCAAGATCTTCTCCCCTCTATCGCAGGTCCTGATGGCAATGCGAGACTCAATGCAAATCGTATGTTGAGAGTTAAGAAGATTCTGGCTTATGTGGCGGAGAGAATCGAGCCGGCAAGTGAGCAGCCGAAACCTGAGGTTATGAAGCCGGAGGATTATTTGGATTTATATTGTTATGAACAGGTTTGTCTCTCGTACTTTCTTCTTATACTTTCTCTTCTCTGTCAGACGTCATTTCTCTAGATACCCTCATGGAATGAGGTTCCGGTATCAGCTGTCAAAGTCGAGAACAGTAAGATGGAAAATCATAGCTAATCTACTACTCGAACAGAAACTTCCCATAACAATGTCCCTCGCTACCCTCCGTGCACACGTCTGGAAGGGCGGCGCGGATGTATTGCTGTACTACAAGAGCAACGGAAAGAGGACTATCAGATCCGAAAAGCTTATTCAGGAAAATGGCGGTGGCGAGCAGAATTCTGGAGATGCTGGAAACGGAAATGGAATTACTGGTGCGGGAACTGGTGCTGGAAATGGTGCTGCGGCGCCGGTGACCGGAGGTGGAACTACGAGTTTTGTTGGGTCGTAGATGTGGATTGAAGTGGGAAAGTACAAGGGACAAGCTGCGAAGATAGGACATGAGGGAGAAAGAAGAATCTTGGTTATGCACTCATGGCTGGCGTGCTAAGTGGTGTTCATTTAGTATAACAAAAGGTTAGGAGTAGTGTATGGATTGGTGGATGAAAGAGGTTTGAAACCTCTTTGGATTGAAGGAATATAGTAGACTATTTTATACTTGATAGTTGGAAGCTAGATGCTCGAATTTAGGAGTAAGATTTAGGGGTGAATAACATTCTTATACTTCTTATCTATTTGGAATTGGCGGGATTGCAGAAACTTTAGTGTAGGATATGTGATTTGTAGGATGCGCGTGAGGATATTTCTCGTGGGGTTAGGTTACTTGAAAGCTGACTTTGCATGTTTGAGTACAGACGTTGTGAAAATAAGTCGAAATTTGGTGAGACATTTCTATATCCTTTGGCAATTGGCATCAAGTATAATTGATTGCGTGTGATGCAAAAACACATTCGGAGGGAAGAAAAAAGGGAATCGCTACTAATATTCCGTTAATATCAAGATGAAAAGTTCAATTTTGTAGCGATAGATAAGATAGGATACATAAATGCTTGATTGCTGCTATAGATTTGCAGCATCTGAAACTATGGACGGGAGGTAAAGATGGATGGAATTAGCAATGCTGATCAGTACTTGGAGTTTAGCTATTACGGTCCGCAATTTCCTTGGAAGCTTATTGAAGCTGGGTATTGATAACATTCTCAAGACTATGCGAGACGGGTATTGGGAATGTATCCGGGAACGGGGAAGATGTATGCATATCCTCGGATTGGTTTGGGTTCGAAAAAGAAATCCACCTTACAATATCAAATCTTTAGATTCTCTATCTTTAACCTCATGTCCGCACCGTCTTTTCATCAGACGTGCCATAAGAGTATATGGTGACATCAGCACCTATGTGGCCTTTTGCATAAACTCATCTGCCAACCTCTGTAAATAGAATCCTCGAACATCCGCGGGCAGACTTTCAAAAGACTTCGCAATCTTAGCGATATCTTGTCTTCCTTTCTCATAAGCTTGTAGATCGCGGTTACCATAAACATCTTTGCCTGCCGCATATCCATTTCGAAGATTGCGGAAAAAGACATTGACGGCGACGCTCATGCTAGATGTAGGCGAGGCAGTATGTAGCCAGAGCGAAGGGAGGAATAGTACATCGCCCGGCTGAAGTAAGACTTCATGTGGGTGTGTATGCGATAGGCTAGGATCGCTGAGATTTTCGAAAACATTTATGCCTGAACTTGACGCACCAGGGGCGAAGTCGAAATATTTCACATCGGAAGGTGGAAAGAGTAAAAGGCGTTTAGAGCCCCTGACTTGACAGAGAACATTGGCCATAACCTAAAGACAGTAAAGTAAGACTTGGTTCTTATCTTTTAGCTTAGCAGGGACAAAACTTACATCATAATGTAACCACATATTGACGGGTCCGGAGATACGTAGTGGGGAGCTATGTGCGTTATCCTTAACGGACGCTAATTCTCTAGGCAGTTTAAAATCTGCAGAAATCGCAGGGTAATCTTTCACAATGTCGGCAGGGAGTTCTGATGCCTTTTCTGCCGATAGCGAACGTAGATAGAGCTTACTTCCCTTTTCTACCTCGTCTAAAAAGTCGCCAAACTTCTTTGTTACATACGCGAAGTTCTTCGAGCTAAAGTTCATGTTCTCTGATGATGCTTCATGCACAACAACCTATAAGAATTAAAGACAAATTATAAGGAGGACGGGTGCAAATTTACCTCTCTATCCGCACCAACTTTGTCCTTCAAATACTCAGAGGTCCATTCTTGAGTGCAAACACCGATATCGAGTCCTTCAAGAATGATGGGTTTGCTGGCGTCAAGAATCTTGTCAAACTCTACAGATGAATTGATCTTTACCCGTGGTACTTTGGCCAGAATCTGAGTTCCTGGGGATGAGCTTGAGAGACTGGTAGGAGATGACTTAGGAGCAGCAGCAGCATCGAAAGTATGCACAAATTTCCATGGCTTACACGAAGCATCGTTCGTTGCATTTTCACCGGATTTGGAATCGCCAGAGTGTTTCGTGGTTAACGTATAGCAACCCTTGTTCCAGAATGTTCCAAATGAAAAGCATACTGCTGAACCGCCCATGATTATGATATTATCACCATTGGAGATTGCAGAAGTGCCAATGAGAAGCGGCCGTGGTTCAAAACTCATCGATACGCTTGAGCAAGAGAGCCCGGCTCTCATCATATCTTCGATACTACTGCTACATATCTCATGTGAAAGGGGCAATAGAACATCTCTGACAATACCGCCTACAATCATAATATTGCCTTGGTGGATCAGTGCTTGTGCTCCAAAACGAGCAAGAGTTGCCCCGTTCTCGGCCTTTGTGCTGGGACTTCCAAGAAATTTGAAGACGATGCAAGGTTGCTACCTATGTCAGCTTTAAAGATCGAATGTAGCTAAGTGTGAGACATACCTTCCCTGTATATTGCGATATACTCCATTCCCAAACTTCTTCTTGGACTAGTCCATCTGCAGCTATGCCACCAGCGATAACTCCAAAACTTGACCCTGGAGAATCAGATGGCGATACTTTAGGATAGACAACAAGAGAAGAACCAATGGTAGGTTGTGGCCGCTCGTTTGAATCTGTACTGCATCTCACCCATCCACCCCGTCGGCTCCAGATTATGACATCATCGACCAGAGTTCTTGAAGTACTTTTGCCACCAATCACCATCACATAGCCATTGCCAAGATTGACAGCAGAATGTCGATATCTCGGCTGAGGAAGATCATCAACTCTCTCCCAAGTGTTTAACCATTTATGGTACACCCAACAGTCCACTATAGAATTATCTGGCGACGTTCGGCCACCAACTAAAAGAGATCCACCATCTCCAATTTCGGTGATAGTGTGGCACATGCGACTTGATGGCCATGAATGAGAGCCTTGGTAATCGAATGAACTGAAACCATGTACATCTGTAGAGTACACGTCGCAACTGCTAATTCGAGTATTGAGGCCCATGCCGGAAAAGTTACCAATGAGATCTTGGCCCTTTTTCTCACTTTTTAGAGAGAGTGGAGCGGCAAATCTTCGTTGGCCTTGAGCTTTTGGATACTCAGAATATATACTTTCAGTGTAGTTAGTCTTCAAGCCATCCAAGTTTTGCTTAGAGCTCTCTTGGATCGCTTCACGATTCTCTGTACTCACGTTATCTGCGACGAGTAGAAGATAATGACAGCCAAATAAAGCAAACTCTTCCCACTCGTCGAAAGGTTCAACGCTATCCAAAGCGATCCTTTCACTAGAATCTAGAAAATCTTCGGCTCCCCAAAGCTCCCATAGATTGCGAACTAATACTGATGGCCATCCTAAAGAACGGAAACGTCTATCTTGCGCCGCCACAGTTGGGTACTTCTTGCAGGCGCCTAAAGGTGTACCGAGCTTGTCAAAGTGTGCCATCATTGTTTTTGCAAACGGATGACTTATTTCTTCAGGAAGTAATTGCTCTAGAAGACAGAAACGAGCTAAAAGAGGTTAACTTTACAACCCTAGAGAAAATAGGAAATAACTTTACCATCTGGAAGCTTATTTGCCCACTGTATCAGTGCATCTGCGGCCTCCGTAGGCATATATGTGATCGAAACTTCTGCCGTGAATAAGAATGAACATTTCTCTATATCCACAACTTTTGATATAGTTTCTTCAAGCCGTTTAAGATCTCGCAGGTCACATCCCAGTTGCAAGTACTGGCCACTACTGAGCAATATGTCTCCATTTTGGATAATATTCAGATTAGTGAGCATGGAATTGAGCTCTGGTGCATTTTGTACCACCGTTTGCTTCTTGGTCATTAAATCTTTGTAGTCGATATCGATGAACTTCACACCTTGAGAAGCAGCAGGATATCTACTCATGCATTGCCATGGAAGAGGATCACTTTGGAACATCAGCGAACAGTGTGTAAACTCGAGGTTTTAGGACCTACTATCCACATCCCAGATTGATAACAACCTTTTGTTTTTCAGACTTCTGCTCCAGGAACTGTTTCACTACATGGTCTATGGCCTTCATACGTAGCCAATACCCACGATTTATGAGAGGGGATCGCCTAAGGGGTTTTTTGACGAAATAACGAAAGAAATGTGGTTCATTTGGAAAGTAGAGACGTTCAACACTGCGTTTGGAAACAATACTGCTGTTATTGGTCTAATTTTCATTAACATCCACAGAAGATAGAGTTTTTCCAGTGTAAAAACTTACACCCATAATTGAATCATCAGTTTTCTGGGCTTTGGTTTGCCCAGACGATTTCGAGACTTTCGCTGGGCGACGCCCATTTTGTATTTGACCTTCCATAGTTTTGAAAGATTTCTCCCTTACCTATAATAAATCGAAAGGCCTCACAAACTGCTCAAAAGTCCTCTGGCAAAAATTTGATACTGGAACTTCAACGGCTTTGACATTTTAGTCTAGCGGCCGAATTACCGAGATTTAGGCGGCGAACCAGCTCCCATTCCTGGAGCTCTTTAGAGAGAATGGGAAACAACCCCGCGTCCCTCAATAACTTCCTTGAAGCCGTTTATCGAGGCATCAATCTTGAGATTCGAAATCAAATGTGCAGCTCATACAAAAGAACATCAATTGCTACAGCTGCGCTGTCTAGTTGATCTTGAGTGACATTCGCAGGAGAGCCATTCCTAATCTTCAACCAACGCCATTGTGACTACCAATCAACCCTGAAGCTTGCAGCGCACAGTTCTTGCATTATCCTGGAGAAACATCGTCGCGCATATAATCGCTTTGAGGCCTCCTGATTCGCAGCCATGAATTATGTTACGTTCAACCAGGATTACAGCTGCCTGGCAGTTGGTTGGTGTTCTATCTGATCCAATACCGATAAATACTAATGCCTCTCGTCAGGAACTGCCAAAGGATTTCGAATATACCACACCGAGCCTTTCTCGAAGATATTCACGGGGGACAATGAGAATGTAACTATAATCGAGATGCTTTTCTCGACGTCTTTGGTGGCCATCAAGCAGTCACCCAGACATATTGTAATTCAGAATACCAAGGTACGGTTTGAGATCAAGGTTATCATATGTTCTGGGAGCTCCGAGTATTACGTATGCTGACCATTCTTTTCACCACAGAGAGGTACGGTGATATGCGAACTTACATTCCCATCTGCGGTCTTGGCGGTGCGGTTGAATCGAAAACGATTTGCCGTGTTGTTGGAGGAGGAAATATACTTGTACGATATACAGAACATGGGTCTACTATACACCATTTCTACGTCAGCAAACCCCAACGCCATATGCTCTCTATCCGCTTCGTCTGACAACTGCTATTTGGCATACCCACTACCAAAGCCCAGGGAGGAGACTGGAGATAAGAGACCAGCCCATGCACCACCGCTGTCTCCATACGTTGCACCGACATCCGGAGAGGTTCTCATATTTGACGCGAAATCATTAAAGGCTGTAAATGTTATTGAGGCACATCGGGCACCATTGTCTTGTATTGCATTGAACAATGATGGAACGTTGCTGGCAACCGCGTCAGAAACAGGAACCATTATTAGGGTATTTTCGGTACCAGATGGACAAAAGCTCTACCAATTTCGAAGAGGCACTTATCCGTCATCAATCTTTAGTCTATCATTCAATATGAGCTCTACGCTGCTCTGCGTATCTTCAAACTCTGACACAATCCATATCTTCCGTTTGGGCGGGCCTGTTACTGGTTTGCCAGAGTCCCCACGATCTCCAGGCGATAAAGATAAATGGAGACGATCCCGGAGTTTTGATAGTGAGAATGGGTCTCCTCCAGCTGGGATATCACCTGGCAGTGAAATGGCAGATGTTCCTATAGAAAAAAACAAGTCTAGTGGCACTTTTGGAAGCATGATCAGGAGATCCTCGCAAATGGTGGGCAAAGGTGTTGCTGGAGTCGTTGGAGGATACCTACCCCAAGCTGTCACTGAAATGTGGGAGCCAGCGCGAGATTTCGCTTTCATCAAACTTCCGAAAGGAGGAATGGGAGTTACTCCCCGAAGTGGTCCAGTCAAAAGTGTTGTGGCAATGAGTAGCAGCAGTCCCCAAGTAATGGTAGTGACGAGCGATGGGGGATTCTACATTTACAGCATAGATATGGAGACAGGAGGAGAGGGAATTTTGGTTAAACAGTATTCGTGAGTAAAAATCCCGTCATTGAATTATATATTTCTAACCACTTCGGCAGTGTCCTTGAGGGCGACGATAGTCTGGAGCCACCGCCCATTAATTATGTGAGCTACCGTACCTAGAGGGTGTATATTCAACGGCGTTTTTTTCATCAAGCTTTAGCGTGCTTTTTCTAATTTTCAGTCTCTAAAACTTTCAGCATCATGTTGGGTGTTTCTGGTCGGTCGTTTTCGGTATTAGGAGGGGAATTATTGACCAAGCTTACGAGCCGTCTCTCATCTCATTGATCGTAAAAATTAATAACAAATATCATTACAATCTCATCTCGTTTTTATACCCAGTAACTTTTATCGTCTTTCTGCCAAATACAGCAGGTTGACAAGTTTCACTTACAAAAGGGATCTTGACACGGAGTATGGTTCAACCACCCTTTACCTGGGCTGGAGCAGAGTGGAGTGGTAGAATAGGGCTTGTTTGAGTATTTCGCGCGAGAAGGATTCAGTGACAGGCGTGGGATTTGCTGCATGAAATTCGAATCATCGACGGACAGGATAGGAGAGTAATTCCTCCGTACCTGTCTGTGCCAATGTAGTTGTAGCCCTGTCTACATGTGTGTATTCTAGAGTGGATCGTACATGGCCAAAATCCAGTATCCCCAGATTACTCATTGTCCAGGCCTTTTGTGGCATGTGAATGAGGTAAGATGAGATGAGACGAAATGGGATGAGATGGATCAGGATGAAGCGCCGCGTAGATAACACTATACGTTAGATCGCGTTTCAGGGCACGATTTACGAATACACGATGTAGGTACCGTACCTTACAGAAAGACCCTGACACATTGTGCATCGCCTATTTTTGTGGTAGATAGGATCATTTCGGTGGTGGCGATGGGCCTTGAGGTTGCGCAAGAATGTGAATCCTTTCGTTTAAGTTTAGATGATAATTTAGCGTGAAGAAAAACGGCTCCGGAAGGAGTCTCACCGCAGAGAACTACATACTAGATAGAAATGGACTGAACCGATGAGTACCAAACTGCGTTGGATTCGGATATGTTACCCGGGGGGCATTTCGTGGACAGATATGGCATTTCTTGTGTTTCTGTGCGAATACGCAGCAGTATGTAGATACAGTGTTGTTTCGAATCCTCTGATGTGTGGGTGATCAAATGGAGGAATTTCTGGACTGAGTTGGATTTAATTGGATGGTGCTTTTGGAATCCTGATAGCCCCAAGGAGAACTTTTTGTTTTAGATTCTTTTTTAGAACTTGAGGTTGCTGTTGTTATGATCAAGCTGTCAATGTTCATGTGATCTATATCTATATGTAGGTAGGTGATGTTGCATTCAGGGGAGGAATTTCGGAATTGGTAGAAGGGGATGGAAGCCCCACCACAGCCTCGGCGGAATGCAGATGGAATTTTGAAATTGTGAGTAGAAAATTACTTATGGGGTTTTTGTAATGAATATGATTAGATGATTCTATCTCGTGGTTCCTCCGTGGTTTACCTGCACATCCAGGATATCGAAGCTCGTTTACATGATTCATGTGCAGAGGCTGAACATTAACCGCGAAGTCTGCCTCCTCAAGGCAGATTTATGCCATCAAAGTATCGAGCTCGAGTATGGAGGCCAGCTAAAACCAACAAAAAGAAAAGAGTCATCGAACAAACAGGGGATGTGCGATTGCATCATTAGCATATGATCATCTGAGGTCTATTCTCGACCTCACGAAGAAGGTACCGGTCGTGGGGCTGTTATCACTTCGAATAGACCAACAGGGACGAAATCCAGATGCATCATTGATAAATATAGATGTTATTCATTATTCCCAAACAAAGAGATATGCATGGCAAGGAGGGATTTTCACGTACAGTTACTTTGTACATGAGAATCTACCCAAGGGAAAGTGTAGCATTGCATCGCGTGTAAGTGTGCATCTGCATCTCTTCCATAATCACACAACATCGGATGGCCCCAAAACTTGGTTTTCCTCCCCCTCATCTTCCTCCATCTACTGACCTTCTCTCCTGCTTACACTGGCCAGTCGGGTTTGGAAAACTTCAGGGATCTAAGCGCTGTCGCAGGAAAAACACATCCGGCTATAAGCCGTTCTCAACCTATGGGATTTATTTGGGACGAACTTACAAGGGTCGGAATTTCAGTTACAACAGCCAGGGTATGAAGCTAGATCAGTATGGGTGTGTGGTATGGGTGTGTGGGCATCTAGAGGGCATCTCGAGGGCATTTTCTCGGGGAGCACAGGCAGACGAGACGATCTCTCGTGGTTTTTACTCAACCGGAGACGAGGTGTGGTTGTTGGAACGAGATCGACCCAGTGGCTAGGTGTAAGAAGGCTTTTGATGGATCTTAAGCTGTCTGACATCTTGTATATCATCACACTCATTGCGGTAGGTCAAATTTAGACGTTTCCAAAGATGGGATTAGATGAGCGCATGAGCAGAGAAGATGGACATCTAATCAAGTAAATGTTGGATTCAAACATGGGAATATGGCATTCACCGTTCGGTTTCCATGGGTCGGGATTTGATCATTATTATTAATAAAGTGGAAAATTGTCTTTTCGGTCCAACAGCCTCTTTTTTAATAGAGTGCGATCCGGCCATTAAAGTTATATGTACCCATCCGGTCCCGAAAAGATCTACATGCTTGTTAGCCTAGACCAAAAATTCGCACGGTTGATAATTAGATTGGCAGGGCAGGCTAGTTAATATGTGGGAACAACTGGCCCTATGAACTCGGTTGCAAACTTGGGCTTCTGACTGGATCGAAGGTACGAACATACGGACCCAAGTAATTGGGAGGAAGGAAAAGAAAATGAGTTACATCCTATCGCGGGAATGAAGGGGATCGGGAGGGGAGCAGGAGGGGAGCAAATGTACTATAAAAATGGCTCTATGATGCAACGACAATCCGCAAATCGTTCCAAAAGGAGTAGATAGAGTAAAAGACTGAGGTAATCATACTGATCAGCCAAGATCTTGATAATACTTCGATAGTTGTACCGGTCTAAGCCCTCTGATGCACATCAAGCACACCCGCAAATCGACCTAAACGAGCTGTCCCTTAACTGTGTTGGTGGGAGGTCAAAAGACATAGCCATTCAGAGTCATGCTCGGTAGCCTGTCATTTACAGAATATACAAAATACAATGGCTTGAGTGGCCTCATTTTTCAACGAGCTTTATTGCAGCTAAACCAGAAGTGGAGGATCTAATGCTGCTTCAAACCGTCGAAATCTCTTAAAATCATACTAATCTTATCTAGGGCAGAGGCAGCCGAGACAATCTGTTTCCCCCATCTGCAAGCAGCCGAACCTCTCTGACTGTTATCTGACAAAAGTATCAAACTTGATCTCGACTCGATGACCCAAGAATAACACGGAAGCAAGCAAGTAGACCAAGATAAAGTAACGTAACGCATTACAACAAGTAAAACGACACGACCGACCGACCATCCTGTAGCCTGGCCTCCACGGTGTATCTAGCAAGGCATTACTTTCATGCTGTAAGATCTAAATTCATCAATTTTCCCAATTCCCTATTTTCATTCATCTGACCAGACTTAACTGCGGGCCTGAACATGTGGTCCACTCAGAAATGCCATAATAGAGTACAGTACCGTACTGTACAGCCCTGAACCCTTAAAGTATTGTTATGGTGTTGTTTGTTATCTGAGGTAATGGTTCCTACTGGCCTATTCCGATAGCCGTTTCCTACTGTCCAAAGTTCTAACGTCGCTACTAAACTACTCAAGGCTGTGCGCACTTTCTTTTAATCGTCATCCCATCCCCCTGGCATTTGATTGGGAATGTCTTGAATGACTGGTTGAAAAAGTAAGATTGATCTGATTTTAATACCCAAACAGCGGGTAAATTGGTGATTTTGCGCGTCAATGGCAAAGGATACCTACCACCTACCACCTACCACCTACCACCTACCACCTACCACCTACCTAGTCTCGAGCTAATTAATATGTGGATGAGATAATGGAAGTGATTAGTGGAGAAGTAAAAAATTATAAGCTTTCGAACGCTAGAACGGTCACTAATGGTTGTGATGATTAGTATCAATTTTTAATTCTTGCAGCGCGTTTGCTAGTAACCTTACGGAGACTCGGAGTACAGTCATCCAACACGTTTGCCCTCTAGAAGGATATTCCCCATGACCAAATACCAATTAACATGAGTGATGATTCGCGAGACACTGGGTTGGACAGGTTGGAAAGATCAAATACAAATCCAAGTGCTATTAACAACGTGCTATTCGACAGGGCAACCATGTTATCTCTGATCCACACAGCGTTCCGGTTCCGGTACGATCATACATCCGGGTTATGAGAGATGTCTACTCTACGATTGACTGTTGAGACGTTCCTGGATTTCTCGCGAACTTTCCAAAATTGAGCGTGGTGTCGTAGCGGGAACCCTTGCGGATAAGAATCTCATTATCTGATGGTGAAAGATGTCCCGATATTGGAGAGCACATCCTCAATTCAGTCAACAGCCTCAGCACTCACTCTAAACGAGATCAAATTACGAGATGGCCCAAAAAAAGATACCTCAAATCATATCTCAGCCAATCATTGTCAGATCTATCTATCTGACAACAATGACAATGCTTAGTCTTTCATTTTGTACTCTTCCTCAAGACCCTGGGGCGAATGGACCCCTGAGCCTGCTTTATACCATCAAATATAGCAAGTTGAAGTGTTGTCTTGCAAATCGTTTGTTGGAAATACCAATTTCATTCAATTAGATGCATTCTACGTTTTCAGCTACTGCTTCTAACAATCTTTTGGGGTCGTTAGCTCTTCTAAACGAGGAACTAAAAACCATACAGTCAGTTCGATTGTACTAACTTGCCCCATACAATAACAAAACCTCCACTTGCCCTTCCCCATATTACTTTGCCCTCTTAACCTAATTTATTTGACTTACTTGCCGTTATAATAGAGCAGAATTAGCATAATATCCTTGCTTACGGGTAACTTCTGTTACCTTTATGTCGGATTTCGACCAGTGCGTCTCCTGCAGTTGGCTTATATGACAGGGGTGCCACCGATTTGAACTTCCATGGGGCTCACCCCCCTGCTTCCTCTTCTAGCTAGTTCCGTATGCCAACCTAGACTGCCGCAACCCTTGTGAGTTACAGGATTCCATTAAAGCCGCTATGTTTATATATATTTCTTTGAAAAGCACGACAACTCTTGGAAATCTGCCTTGCAATACTTAGATGCTCGTGGTCTTCCTTTCTCTTCCTCGAAAGAACAAGAAATATACAGCTCACCTACCCTACATCCTTCAATCTTCCTAATTTTTGAACTCCAGCTATTCTTGTAACTTCATATTGCATCTTCAACCTTTCCCATCCTGTTGGATATCACTCCCAAAGCTCCCCAAACTCCCGATTCCTTCAGGTTTATATTCGCCACGGTCCAAGTCCTCATTCTCCACAGTCATCGCCTCAGATTCTGTATGAAATATCACATCACATTTCAGGGATCTTTATTACACATCTCCAAGTCGTGATCTACCAGTGCCTGGCACTATAAGCCATCACTCAAGTCACACTTCTAGCCCCCAACCGTTACATTAGCTATCTGCTCCTTCCATCACTTCTCTCCTTCTCCTAATATCTCTTCTCTATTCTTATAAACACTATGGAGTTGACACCTCAATCCACTCGTTCCCCAACACCGCCTTTCACATTCTCAGGCCACTCACAGCCACTCTTTGAATATCCTTCACCGGCTCAAAGTGACTCGAGATACAGATCGGCGGATTCTATTCAAGGCTTGGGACTCTATTCTTGCTCTATTCCAGGATCTCCACCAGCAATGGACAATCAGGATGCTAGCTCGGAGTCAGGAGGCTCATTTTCTGTGATCACCAACCACTGGGCAGATGCCCCTTTGCAACACCGTGATTCGCCCAGGTCATCAAGGTCAACGCCTAACGTCCTTTCCGCGGAGTATGATCCCTTCGCCTCCTATAATCCGGCAGTATCAGCTCCTTTCACTTCTGATATATATACCACTTCCCAAACTGCCGAAACATCCATTCTTCCAGCTTCTCCACTTCACTCCAGCAATAACTCTCATCGCTCTTCACTTTCTTCTGCTCCACCTTCAGAGATCTTCACTCAAGCAGGATCAATACCTTCTTACACTCCACGTATAAAGATGGAAGACCATCCAGAATATGCTCCAAATAGTGATTCTTTCACACTAGGCGCCCCTCACAATGGCCACACTCAATATGTTGGTGCAACAACTACTTTTCCAGGGTCGCTCGAGACTTCATACTACGACCAGACACCATGGGGACAAAAGGTTGAATACACTTCCACTGACTTGCCACCATTCTCGGCTCTACAAATTCCAACTTATGACAGACGATCCGAAAGTCAGGATAGATCACCATCACAAGATTTTCGACGTCCAAGCGTAGTAGCAAGGACCAGGGGACCTCGAAAGCTCACCACTAAGGAAGATGCAAACTTCCAATGTCGTGTTAAAGGATGTGGAAAGCTTTTCGGTCGTAGTTACAATTACAAGGCGCATATGGAAACTCATGATGCAGACCGAGAGTATCCATTTCCATGTACCGTGGACAACTGTACCAAAAAATTCGTCCGAAAGACGGACCTTCAACGCCACAACCAGAGTGTTCACATGAAGGAAAGAAACCATAAATGTGACTATTGCAGCAGACACTTTGCAAGAAAAGACACACTGAGAAGGTATACCTCACTTCTACTCTACATCTTAATTGTCCCCCCAAACTAACAACTACAATAGACATATGGAAGATGGTTGTTCTAAACGCTTTGACATCGAAACTGTTGATTTCAGACCTCAGAACTACGCTATGGACAACAATACCATGAATACACTAAAGCTAGTGCTTCCACCTCATCCAGATCAGATGGGACGGAACCCATCTTACATTCAGAACTCCCACTATTCATCACCCCCACACAGCGGAAGCTCTGGTCATGCGCCCCATGATGCTATGGTTAGCCCTCTTACTTCAGTCTCATCAGGGGCTCCATATCTAATGACGACAAGCTCAGAACATCACAGTCATGAACCTATATGGCATACTCAGTAGATTTTACTATCATTATTGTTTGGCGCAAGGAAGGATATTTGAGAACGGTCACGGCGAAAAGGATACCATGGGCCTAAAATCTCCGAGGGAATATGAAGATTATTTCAATACATTTGCATTTCCATCAGAGCCTTACACAAAATACTGCAAAACACGAAAAGATCACCTAGATTTTCGATAGCTCAGCGCTTCGGTTCACACTCATCAGTCATCATCAGTCATCAATCATAAATGAATTATTCCAGAAAAAAACCGACGTGCATAGGCGGAGATCAGATGTCAGCACGAACCTGCATTTTTGGTATCGTATTGTACCGCCGCACTATTCGTTCTGCATCATGTATACTACCACACTAAAAGATGCTTCCGGCTCAAATCCAAATAATTACATGTCTCCATACGCCAAAGGATACTTGTTAGGTTGGGGGTCGCTGATGGTTCCACAACCGGATGTACGACGCACGACCGACCGACCGCACGAATTCAAATGCCAGATTGGGATATGAATGCTGAGCGCTCGTTCACGCGTCCATTGGGAAGTGCAGTCGCGATGCTGGCTGCCCTGCCTTGCATTGCATCGGGTCAACTGTTCCCTTTTTCCCCTTTCCTACTTGTTTGGTTGTGCTGTGTTGCTTTGCGTTGTGTAATTATACTCGGTGTGATTTTGGGGGAATTTTCCACCCTTTTTTGTTCTTGCAATCTGCGATTTGCGAAATCCCGATTGTTTGGGTTCGAACCTCGGTCGCTTCCAATATCAACTCATCACATGTACTTTTACAAACTGTTGGGTGGATTTTCTTGAGAGTGGGATCTCGATGTTATCCATGAACTTATTGTTTTGATCGTTTATTTTCTGTTTTTTTTTTCCTTCTTTAGCAATCTTGTTTTATTACTTCTCTTTTGTTTCATTCTTTTCATATTCCCTTCAGCGTACGAATACCCTTTTCGAATTCTATAATCCCGCCGTCAGCGGGATACAACATCACACAAACGGTCGGTCGGCACTGGGAAATAAAGGCTCGGTAGGATGATGGATGGATTGATGGATGGAAAAAGAGACTTGGGCTTTTGTAGGCAAGGTCAAGGTCATGCATTCATTTGGGAATATGCGCGATGGATTCGGAAACGAGATGATTTTTAAACGGCAGGGTAAATATGGGATTGGGCTAATGGGATTGGATGGAAAAGACATGATGAATTCTGGATCTCTTCAATTTTTGATATAAATTTTTACTTTTTTTATCTTCTATTCCTTTCCTTACAATATGTATGAATCAGAGCTGAGTTATGTGATATGGTACACTACATAGAGAGATTTCTATTTTCCCGTCTTTTGTAACTACTAAAGAAAATTGGTGAAGGGGAAGGATGTTTACAAGCGAGTTGAAGCTGGAACTCTAAAATTTGGGGACTGTCAATTGCACAGATCAAATAGATGAGATAAGATGGCAGAGAAAATGAAATTCCGTTTTGAATTGACACCTGAGTCAAATCATTTGCCTTACCTGAACAACCATTATGAAATTTTCGTTTGCCTTGTTTTGAGTTCTCTCGGTGTATCTATTCGTTCTTGCATTGCGAATTGGATGCTGTATCATGTATGCCCCTTTCAGCTGTCTCCATCATCGTACCAGGAGTTGAAATAAATTTCAATTCTCCCAAGATCATTGGGCACCTCGTGAAATCCCAATTGGGGACATGATTCTGAATTTGGAATTATACTATTCACATGATAGGAATTATTTGTATTTCGTTGTTTCGATGTTGGTAGGAAGCTCGGGCTATTAGATGTAAATTGGATGTAAATTGGCTTATTGGCTACTCAAGTATCTAATCAATAGGTGAGATGGAACCATGGTCATTGCTGCTTAGAATAATGGCTGTGGTTAGGGCGGCAGGTACGAAATGAGGCTAATGCTGACTTATATGATGGGGCTAGTGGGTACAAACCTACGAAGAATAGGTATGATCGAATATGGATAGCTCGCGAATATATGAATGCTAGGGTAGGGGCATAGATGTAAGTAAGAAAGGGAGAACATTATGCCGGGTCGATGGGTTAGATTGGAGGGTGTCCGGTAAGCGAGAATCACAGGGGCACTAGCAGGGCAAAAAGACCGGGAAGCACTGGCCGGGAGGAACAAAGGTACTTACCGTATGTAAGAAGTAGATGTATGACTTGATGAGAAATTGGAAATAGAAACAAAATATCAGATAGGAAATGATTTTGGACAGACTAGAGCGAATAGAGAAGGTAAGAGCAGAAAATCAGGGCATATCCCCCTTTCCTTGTGGGTTAATCATACGTTGTTTGTTGCTTTGAAGGGTGCTAACACGGTAACGACTGTAAATCTGGCATCGATACCGCTCGAATGGATTGATCATCTATTGGCTGAAAATCCGAGCTGTTGGTTGGTGAAAAATATGGTCATTGGTCGGAAGGCTAAAATTCAAATAGGACGCATACCCTTGCGTCTCTAAAGACCCCGCAATGAAAACTGGTCCGGACGGAGACGGGGTAGATGGCTGTGCGTGTTCCGGGCAGGGGAAGAATCGGTATTTTAAGCGCGCGCATTTCATCCCCTAAGATTGATGTGTTGTCTTTCAATTTGTTAGATATGTCAGATGTTGGTTCTACTGCTGGCCGTCAACATGGCTAGTCTCGGCTGACAATGTTGATCATTTGCACATCGAGATGCAATTGATAAGGGGAGCTCCCGTTGAGTCCCTTCTCGACAGACGAGGCTAATTGTACGGAGTAATATCGTGAAATGTAATTTGAACTAGGATATTTTACATTTATGCACAAGGGAGCAACCGAATTCATGATAACCATGACCCATGATTGTCATACATGATGCATGTGCAACCGTTACATTTTGGCCCGTTTCTTGCTTGTCATGCTCGTGGCAACGTTGTCCGATATCCTGTATGTTATGATGGTACATAGTGTACTTCGCTTCTGAAAATTGGGTTTCATTTTCACCCACACTTCAAAAGAATGGCGCTACGCCGAGTACCGCGAAGAACACTTTTTCTATGTCACCCTTGATCGAAGGTTTCAGAAGCTTTTGAAACAAACGAGCTTGGAGGCTGAGATCTGATTATATAAGCTAACAAGCCAAGAAGTAATCAAACCCAGATGATATCTCAACGGGTAGCACGGCAGTGGTACGCTCCTAAACGGCGGCTACAATCAAGAGCATCTCGCCTAGTAGTTAAACCTTTCGATAGACGCTTTGATCTTCCATGGGAGATTATCGGTGATGCCTGCTATTAATCTCATCTGAGCTTGTTTTTTCCTTTTGAGGTTAACAACAATCCCGGAAATGTTATCCATGAGGTTCTGGACGATAGTGGAGAACTCAGGGGATTAACGGGATATATCGTTCGATTGATAGTGGCAAGTAAAAATCATGGAGAATGCTGGATGAGGACTGGGTTGTGATCGTTCAGATGAGGGTTAGATAAATCGGTGAAATCACTTCGAATCTCAAGTGCCCCCCATCATATCCTCCATCCGTTCCCCCGCCGAGTAGTAAGTGGTTAATAATATACGAGGACCTTGCCAAAGTTACTTTAGTGGTGCTCTTTCGGCAACTCCTTTCAAACAAGGTACTGGGTACTACAAGATACCTGGGCTCGAGATGTAACATGCATCATCTCTGTGTATAGATTTGGCTTCAAAACAGGTGGATAAATAGAAAGATGATTGTGATATTATGGGTAGTGTCTTGGCCGACTTCACAAAAACTTATCAACAAGCTTCCTCAGCAGAAAGCAAGAAACTACCCGGACTTATTTTCTTGAGATTATGTCATATCTCATGATCATCTCATTCAAAATAGAAGGTGTGTATGCTTGAAATGTTATGTTGTACATGGGCAACGAGAAAACAACTGTGAATCTTACTGAATATCGGGGTGATGGTTCCCCGACGCTAAGAAACCCATCGCCTAATTCGGGGTATTCTCCGCTCCATTACTACATTACACCCAGTCTCATTCCACCCCATTACATCTTTCTATTCTTGTACCAATTTCCATTCTATCGTTACCACTCACATTGGCTGATTATCTAGTTCTTACTATGCATCAAATCTATTGTGTATTGTTGGCAAGTTGGGAGGATATTGCGGGATATCTTCTCATTCGTCAAGTCTACGAACTGCAATGTAAGTAAGCAATCATGTCCATGTGGGGGGAACCTGAATAGTCTCACAAATGATCCCACACACCGATACAGGCCAACGGCAGTTGTCTAATTCGCACAGCAGCGATGTGTACTATCAAAGGCTGACTGGCTGACGGGGGCTTCATCGCATCTCATCTCATCTCATCTAAAATGCGGACCAGAATTCTATGATACATGATCTAAGCCGGCAGCCCCATCTATCTGACTTGGCCCCCAACATGATCAACCACCAGCCTTACCTAATCCTTGATATTCAAGATGTCTATTCCGTGTGAACGAACGCTGCCCTAAAATTCTCCACTCAAGGTTGATAGTCAGAATGCGGCAGTGCGAGCTGCAGAAAAGTCTTCAACAGTTGAGGATCGTTTCATATGTCGACATAGCCCCAGATAGTCAATTTATTCCCCTTACTAAGTCGTTATAGATCTGTCTGCTTGTATTTTTACGTGCACTAAAATGTACCAGAAAACGATTTGAGAAAACGTGGATGACACGCTCTTTTATTCTGCAAGGTTCAGAAACCTGGTCAACATTTTGGTAGGAGCAACGAGCCACCAAGATTAGACGACTTCCACCCCTCCATCACGCCCATCACACCTATCGCACCCTTCGATGATCGATTCCTTCGAGTATCCTTTCACTTGATTGGCATCAAGCATCGTTCACCAAAGCTACCTTAGCTACCCTGCAATGCATTTCCGGATAAACTACCTGGACGATCTCTCCTTGTTCATCAGAAGATGACAGCTATTCTTATCACTAAACTCTATATCCAATGCCTCCAATCTCATCACTCCGCACTTGAAATGAATTCGGAGTTGAATTCCGTTTTGGGTACTTCAACGAATGTTCATTTTCGGATCGAAGCCAGTTAAGGTAGCGTAGAATCCTAAGAACATCTTCATCAAAGATCTCACAGCGTCGTTCCGTTCCGCGTGGCACAGTCTGCACCTGAAATGGCAGTAGAGCCTACGGCCTACACGCCATATGCAGTCCTAGTAATTGCGCATCTTCAGCGCTTAATAAATACCTTCAAGTGAAGTATGGCGGCAACTCAAACAAGTTCTTCAAGCATTCTGCAGTCGGTGAAACAGCTACCCACACACACACCAATTCGTATATGCCAGTGTTGATGTGCATCTGAATATTTTTAGAGCCCAAGTGGGCACTCTTGTTTCAAAAAGTAATCTGGGTCCCAAGGCACTCCACAATGAGATAATCAATGGAAAGGGGCCTTAAGTACCAGTTCTCTAGAGAAATGATTTGTCCAATAGGAGGAAGACCTTAATATTGTGCCTCTTTAGTTCTCCAAGGATTATCTGCACTCGTAAAAAGTTTCAGCCATTGCCCATTTGGGACTTATCAGCAGTGCATCAGGAGTCATAAGCCAAATCTGTATCTTGAATGTTACTATTCCTAATGAATATTACTAGAACTCTCGGTTTATTTCCTATTCTGTATCCTGAACATGGACGACCCAATGCGAAGCCGAGGAGAGATTCCACATAACCGCTTTTCGAGCGAATTATCTTCAACATAAATCTACTTCGGCTTCAAACCATCTGCTCAATTCTAGACAAGGAGGTTCTAAGTAGCTTGATTCCGCTGGAGCAACATTGAAAGTCGTTTGTTCAACCAATGTCAGTTCAAGTTGACTAGATTTTGTATGTTTCGAGTTGCCCCAGTCTAGCCTCTCCTTATCAACCGAACATCCATAAATGAAATCCTTCTACTCATATGACACGAGTGACTTTTTGCCACTTATTATGTGCCTCCCCATTTTGGATGGTCTAACGGTTTTCCGGCTGTGACCTATCAAGTAGCCATTCACACCTGTCTCCAAGCCAATGCCCCGTCATGCGATCCGATATGTCGACACCCTGTAGATATCCGTCGCCCTGGTAAAGCTGAACTGTGTCAGAACACAAGGTTTACCCCATTGGTGTCACCGACGTCGCCAGTAAGCTAAGTTGATGGGTTGATAGTCGCCGAGAAGAAAGGCAACGGAATTACTCCGAGACATCTCATTTACGCATCTAATACCATGCGAGTATTACATACAGTGTAAAGAGAATGACCATTCAATACAACGGAAGAGAGTGATATGTTTATCGCATGCCTAGTCGAATTCCGGGTTGTTTCAATTCGATGCAGCATAGCAAAGACTGGCTGTCGATCACGGGATTACAGAGGACAAAAGCTGCACGACACTCACCTTGCAACATGAGAAATTTTGCAAATTTCCCAAAAATAACAAGTATATATTTCCATTTGAATTGGTAAAAGCTGTCTCTTATCGTACTATTTTGTTTCACAACCAGGCTCCCAAAAATGGATCTAGATTATATTCGTTCACCGGGGAAGTACCGGAACCACTCCCGGCTATCACTGAAGCTTTTTATTTCTTCAGGAAGATAAGCTGCAGCAAATATGTGTGTGTTGATATACAGATAATGATTCGAAAGTTGCCAATCTTCCTTGCCCAAGAGCAGGCAGTGAGATGCCGGTGTAGGCAACTATCTACGAACCCCTCCAGTTTGTGTAAATACCTAGTTCAAACATATCAATGAATCACACTATACGATAGGCATTCGGTGAAGCTAGAAAGTCCAATTGTGAGTTCCGGAGCTCAAGGTCTTGATCCTATCAGAAGAACAATTGCTCAAAATAACATGATCTTCGCTTCCGCGAAGTTGGTTCCATGCAATGCTACGAGGTACGAATGGTACGCTGACTTCTGCAATGTCCCCTGGATTTTACTTTGCTGTTAGTGTACATTCCACATGTTTCTAGACTGTTGTGGTTAGATATAGTCGAGTGCAGCGTGGAAGTAGTAGTATTTTTTGATAACAAAGTGCTTACTCAGAGTATCCAGTAGTCCGGACTGCAATGTCACAATCAACAACGTTGAAATATTCAACTCCTTTCAAATATTGAAATTGTTTTAGGTAAGTAGTTTTGATGAATTAATTAATTTGAAATAATGAGATTGAAAGAGTAATAACAATATTTTTAGAACATCGAAACTAAAAGTCTAGATTGCTTGGATCCTTGAAAGTATTCAGAAAACTTACTTGGACTCCTGATTTGTACTTCGGGATCTACTAGGCCTGTTAAAGCCCGACTTCGGGCTTTGGTCGGCGAAGGGTATTTGATCGAAATTTTCTAATCTTTCAGAATTTATCGTCAGTGATGATGTTGCATTGTCGAGAATTTGAGTCACTTACGACAGTTCGTATTGTGCTGCCTAAGGAGCGAATGCGAAAGAGAACATGTTCAAAGTGGTGATTGGAAAAGGGGCAAGGGTTTCTGCAAAGTTGTATGAAAACGCTGGTTCTCGGATGGTATATGCGGCTTCTCGTCTGAAATTGCTGAGAATAGTATCTCGGCTCCCAGAAATGATGCTGTAAATCTTCGCCAAAAGAACCCGAGTTTGGAGAATAGTAGCGAAGATGATGACGATGTTACTCTTCTGCTACTTTGGAACAGAATGGCCATATCCTCGCAAAGTCACTCAGATATCGAAGTCTGTGAAGCTTACGAGTAACATTCGAATATTTGGCATTTAGTATCGTTACATCAATTCCGTATCTCCATTCCTGTCTTCATGCTTGTTGCGTTGACTTGGTAATGCAAATTCCAGAGCTGTTTTTATGACTGAGTGGAAAGTCATTGCGCTCGTCATCTTTATGAATCTGCGTTCGGCATTCCAGCACTACAGTATGTGCCTGCCCCGGGTAGTAGTTTTGCTTCTTAGTTGCCACAATCTATGCTTCTGACTCAAGGAAAGGGTTGGATATATGGGACATAGATAGCATAGTCATTGCATTAGTATGGCATCACTCAGAAGGGAGACCATAAGCCTTCCAGTTTCGTAGATGCCCCGCGAATACTAAGCATGCGGATATATCTGTTAAAAGACTCTCAGGGAAGGGAACGTGCAGTCTTTTGGAGGAAATAGATACCATGTGGGTTATACTATGAGAACAAGACCTCCATGTACACAATTGGCCTGTTTATTTTTCTACTTAGATTATACTTAAAGTTATGTATCATCTTACTATACTAAACAACCAACTGCCAGAGACAACTAACCAATATGCAAAACTAGTTGACTCGCGTTGCGTCTCATCTTTTTACGGCCTATCAATGATCTGAAATATCACGAATAATGTGAACTATGTGAACTATGTAATTCTCATAAACCACAACATTCTTTAGCAAACACTTGCGAATGAATACCATCCATAACTTCCAAGAAGCTCCAGCTGGAAGCGAGATATTCTTCAACATTTCGACAGCTGGTTTTTGATTCCTCATGAACAGAATGTTCGGAAATGTATGTGCGACTATGCTCTTATTGTGGAAACAGTGATTTGAATGGCTCTTGATGGCGGTGATTATGAAGTGATGATGTAGTGATACGTTGTTGTCATCACAGTAGGTCGAAAAGTCACGGCAGTGAAGCTTGACCGCGCTTATAGGAATAAAGTTCGATTTTGATGTTGATAGATAACATTCAACTGCTACCTCCCATAACTCATTTAAACTATCTAATTATGATATTGACTTATACAAACACAAAGAATTCAATATGGCATTTCATTTAGTAGCATAGTGGCCAAGTCAATCACCTCACTTACACCTCGCTTCCCCAGAATTCATCTCCAGAATTGACTTCCGAAGGAAAGAAGTAATTTTTTGATCAATACTAGGTCGCCCCAGCATGGATATTAAAATTACTAGATGACAATGAATAGATTTGCACAACTTAGGTAATATCACCGCAAAGCTGGAGGGGTGGAGTATACTAGATCTTCCAGCTTTTGATCCCCCAATATATGCCCATTCTGCATTTATCATTTTGGGGCGATGATGAGGAAGTAGGCAACATTTCAATTAGGTCTTTGAAGCGCCTAAATTAGCCGTGTGAGAATTGTTGGATGTATATAGTCTTGCTTGCAATGAGTCAAGTTTTAGCACGCGTACAGTTATACCTTATCCTTCAGAAGCGCCTATACGATCCTTTAAGTTGGCTGGTATATGGGTGAAAATCTCCTGGGAAATGACCGATTTGCCTCTGGGCTTGTCTTCAATTGTTCATTGTGACGTCAAAATTGTGTGTAGGCTATCGGTATATTAAGGCAATATTACACTTGTGTTCATATCGATCGTGAGATCATGCTCTTAGAGAGAGGGTATCTACGTGGTCATCAAGCTATCTATGTGTACCTAGTCAATCCATCCGACTGTTTGCCCCACCAATGACTTAGCTCTATGTATCATTTCCTTCTATTCCTTTCCCTCCTTAGCCAATTCGTTGTATGCCCATTGATAGCTACCCAAGAATATCGCTCCTCCAATACTAATCCACATTACTCTTGGACCTATCCCTGCGAAAAATGCCTTGGGACCACCCGTAGCTATTATCTCCTTCAACAACACCTTCGTCGACTTCTTCTGCTTCTCTAACATCATCCTCGTCTTCAGCACATCCAAAGGGGTAGTAGCTGCAGCCGCTACTGCACCCGCAAGACTTCCCATAAGCCCACTCTCCACTGCGTTCACAGTATCTCTTCCACTTGTTCTCTTCCTGTATGCCTTCATAGATTCCCAGAGAGGAAATTGTATGATTGTAAACGGCACTTCCCGCATTATAGTAACACTCCAGCCGCGGTAGAGTTCCTTCCACACTCCTACAACCCCAATGTGTTTGTATTGTCCTAAAATCGCCTTGAGCGTGAGTAAGGAGCTTGAATATTGCCCCGCCTGAGCTCTCTGCTTGACAACTTCCGTAGGCACACGAACCGCACAAGCGGCGATCTCTCCCAGACTTGCTGCAACCATATGCTCAACTGCTTTCCCCGTCTCGCGACCCCCGGGTATATTCGCATTTAAAGTATCTCGTCGTTTCGCGAATGCGCTTTTGGTAGCTTCATATGTACAGAAGAACAACGCAGCTCCGGGCGCAGAGCCAATTATAGCAGAACCCACTCCCCGGTATACACCTGTAAAGCCTCCAGAGGCAATGAAGCCGGCGGAAGATTGAAGGCGGGTTTTTAAAGTATCGAGAGGGAAAAGGGTGAGGTCGACCGTGGTACCGGCGAGGGCTCCCGCTAGGAGAGCGGGGGTGAAGTTTGATTGTGACATTTATGCGGAAGGGGAGAGAATTGAGCAAGTGGGATAATTAAGGACCGTAGAGGAAGTATTATCAAGGTGGCCGAAGCCGGATCGTACCGAGGCAAAGAAGATAATAGATGTGGTGGGTGGATTTCGAATTCATGGTTGGGGTGAATTTGGGATGACAAAGTTGAGGTTGGAGCTCGGGTAGATTTTTATCGTCTCTTTTTGCGGGCTGATAGCATCAATTGACGCGATAACACGCGACACAATCATTCTTCAAAGCAATTGTATTCTCAAGCATTATTGTGGATATTGCTAGAATGAAATGCTGATCAAATAATGGAATGAACACCATGAAACAAAATGCGCTTCCTATTTCGATAAAGGAGTTTGCCGATGCACTTTTCAAATGGCCATGTCAAGTTCCTTATCGTCATGACCAGCGGGGTCGTAGGACCATAGGTAGGTAGTTGCTATATTTTACCATTGATTAATGCTAATCGCCGAATAGGACTTGCAGTGAGCGGAGGGGTAGATTCTATGGCCCTTGCGGCGTTGTGTATGCAAATGAAAAAGAATTACATACCGTTTGCTTCTGATGGATATCCGATACATCTTGGCAAGATCGACTTTCGAGCTGTTATCGTCAATCATGGAGTACGAGATGGCAGTCTAGAAGAGGCTCAGAAGGTTACGGGGGTGTTAGAATCTCTTGGTATGTTATTCTTTTTGGATTTGTATATCTGGAGGCTCCTAATACAAGAATGAATATAGGCATGACCTCACGAATTTTGACTCTCCCATGGAAAGATGTCACTGGGAATCCTTCCCAGCTACCTAATTTCGAGAGCTTAGCTAGAAAATACCGCTTTCAGGCAATTGGAAAGTATTGTCAAAAGTCTGATATCAGTTCAATTCTCCTCGGACATCACGCCGATGATCAAGCCGAGACGGTACTAATGCGTCTAGCGAAAGGCGCTCGGGGTGTTGGTCTGCTCGGTATTAAACCCTCTTCTCCCATACCAGAATGTGAAGGCATTTATGGAGTTCATGAGAGCGGAAATCCAATAACACTTACTCTACCTATTAAATCCAAAAAAGGCACAAAGTGGACCAACATCATTGGAAAAGATAATGGCGATCAATCTGCATCCGGTGTCTTAAAGATCATGCCTCAATTAGAAGTCGAGTCTGGCGGCATAACTCTCTATCGTCCTCTTCTTGAATTTCCAAAAGAAAGACTTATCGCGACATGTGAGGCTTTAGGCGTGGAGTGGTTCGAAGATAATACCAACAGCGATCCCACCCTGACAGACCGGAATGCAATACGGCATCTATATGATCATAGTGGTCTGCCTATGGTGTTACCTAAATCTAGAGTTCTTGATCTTTCTGCTCAACTTCAAAACGTTGAGAATCTACGCCAACAAAAAGTCGATCAGCTCATAAAGCAATGCAAAGTGCTAAGCTTTGATACTAGACGAGGAACTCTTATCATGGATATTCCCTCGATACCTTCTATAACCCCCCAAGATGTCGCAAGCAGATCTATTTTAGCCGCTATGCTACTCCGTCGTGTAATCATGACTATCACGCCAAATTCCATCGTATCACTGAATCAAGTTTCTGCCGCAGTTCCGGAAATATTCCCATTACCTGACGTCACAACGCAGCCAAAAACCGTCAATACCGCTGGAATCATGTTCCAACCATTCAATGTCGATCGAAAATACCCTGGAAGGAACGAATGGCATATATTCCGTCAACCTAGGTACAGATCATCACTTGATGAAACTATTGTTCCAGAGCTACTACCAGGAACAAAGCCTCAGTGGCTCCTTTTTGATAATCGATATTGGCTTCAGATACATAATGAAATGTCCTCCAAGGCTGGTAACTTGGTCGTTCGATTTTTCAATAAAGAAGATATACCCAAACTGGAACGATCTCTGGACGAGAGAGGACACCGGGTATTCAAAAGACTCTTAAGGACGGTGAATGGCGAAGAGAGATGGAGATATTCTCTCCCTGTCGTGGTATGGAGACCACATGGGGGCTTGATTGTGGGCGAGGAAGTGATCCTCGGCTTACCCTCTTTGGGCGTGAAGGTTGTCAGCTCCAGCAATGTGAAGTGGTCGTGTAGGTACAAGAAGATAAATCTGTCTGATTTGGGTCTGCAAGCTGTTGAGGACCTCAAGACTTTCAAAGTCCGCCGTGTGATGAAAGGTAAAGGAGAGGTCTCAGATGAGCCAGGATTTGCACCTTGGGTTGCTAAGCGCGAAAAGTCTGTATGGAATGACATTTTCAATCGCGGATCTCAAGCGAAAGGAGACACGAATAACTAGAAGGTTGTCGATAGGAAATTTACATTCGAAATGTAAATCAGCAACGAAATGGCTCTCGGGAAGCACTGAACACTCGCCTTTACATCACGAGTCTATGTTTGCAGCAGTGGTTACAAATAGTCTAGACCTAGACTACAATTTACTTCCCGAATCTAATTTTGAAAATCTAAATCAACACACAATTCAATTCCATGAATATATCATCTCCTATCACTTGACAATCAAAACGATTCCAACATCTAAGGTGATTTCAATTCATTTTTTAATAAGAAAACAAGTATTACAAAATTCTGATGATCGGATTACAGTTCAGACTTGAAATACACCGAGCTTTAAATACCTACCTAGGTGATCAGATTCATCAAATCTACATCATAAAGAAACATTTCGGCAGAGACAACAAACCCAATCTAGACAGAAGCGAAGAGGGCGAGAGATGGGGTGGGCAGATCAATTCCTAAACTTTCGTTGCTATTTACTTACGCACTAATTACTTTTAACTACCTCGTACCTACCAGGAACGTGACCTAGTCTGTATACTATGAAAGGTCTAATTGGTATCTCATTCGTTTTATATTATATCCTGCGCATCTATCTATATATTCAATTGAACTGAACTGAATTGAACTATACAATGTGCCATTACCATTTCATTTTATTTTATTTTATTTCATTACAATTTCATTACAAAGAACCATCATCACATTCAATTTTGCCCAAGAATAGAGAGTAAGTGCAGAGCAATATAATGCGTATCTATTGTCATACAAGCAAGGAAGGGAGATTCTACAACACCCACTTCCTGAATTAACATCACCCCATCAATAATTTGGTTATCCCTTCATAATTTCTTCTTCTCTTTCTCTCTTTCTCTCTTTCTCTCTTTCTCTCTTTCTCTCTTTCTCTCTTTCTCTCTTTCTCTCTTTCTCTCTTTCTCTCTTTCTCT
>PQXL01000155.1:0-75500 GCA_004916875.1 Botrytis galanthina
TAATATAAATAATATAAATAATTAAATAAACTTATTATAAGAATTAAAAAGAGATAAATTTAGTTATTATATTTCTTTTAAAAATGAAAACTATCAATAAAGAAATTAGAAACGAGATAACACTATTTTCCTAATACAAATTAAAAAAACAAGGTATCACAACTCATTTGAAACTCTGGGAATACAGGCTTGCCGATCAAAGAGAGGTTGTGAGTGGGAAATTTCGAGTGTCCGGGGTTCTCATGGAATAGAAATTTGAAGAACCCGATACACAGGAAATAACCGAAATATTTATGTGCAGAAAGTGAATGATCAGTATTGATATGAAGTGATTATGTCATTGCCCCTTTGAAGCGAATGCTTACACAACATACAAAATAAAGTCCTCCATTCTCTTTGAGTACTGAAGCGACTTCTCAATTATCATCTGCAAGTTCTGGATTAGAAAAGAGATCTGTTACGGAGACAGCATATTTTCTAGATGTATAGATCTAAAGTAGGGGGTTTAGAATTGTGAGTTCAAATTTCTATGGTCGTATAATTAGACAGTATGTTTAGAAGTGGCGATAAATTAACTCTTTTATGAGGATATCGAATTTGAATGCCGCAGAATTTCCTCGCTTGATGTTTCTTTGGTACATAAAGACGCCACAATATACCTTTTCATCGTAGCGATATAAAACACTGCTTATCTCATAGTGTAAATTCCACTTGTGCTGTTATAAGCAAGTTATTTTAAGACTTAACAAGGAGAGTGAGGAAGGACAATCCACTAGATGTCAAGTCTCTGACCAGCATATTCGGTTGCGGAACTCTAGCTCTATGTGTTTTTGGAATGCAGAGATAGTAATTGAGTGGCTGCGCGAAGTGGAACATTCAAGAATCGATCACCCGATGAATACCTTGCGTTGAACATGTTGGAGTTAATTCAAGTGTGATCAAGACTCATTGGAAGATAGACCGCAGTATCGAAGGATCTCATGATCCGATGTACTTTTATAGCTCTTTAGCTTCTCAACTTGAGAATATTTCGTTATTACTCGTACTCAATGAGAACAATCAAGTAAACTCATTATGAGATTTAAGGAGAGATAGACCTAATGACTGTACTTCTCTTGGAAAGGAAAACTATCAGCGGAGAAATTTGAGACGAGATGACGCTATTCTCCCAACACAAAATGGAAAAATGAGGTATCCTGTCGGGAGAGTTCAGATAAATACTATCTATTGTACGAGTTCTGGCTCGAATGAATCATTCTCACATCAATACCATGGAAGATTAGAGACGAAGAACATTGTAGACAGCTTTAACAATTGTATTTCTCGTGCACATGGTTTTATTCTTGTCAATGCAGGTGTCTTCAAGTAGCCGATGTCCTGCACAATGTACTCTGATGAATGCGTGTTCCTCTTGATGATCCTTCAGTGAGCAGCTGCATCGTCATTCATCAAATCTTCAGTCTTTTCTGTACAATCCTTCATCAAAAATGCTGATGATTGCAGTTCCGGCGTTTTCAAGGCATGATATGCAACATAAATAAACTATAATCACTTCCAGTACTATCTGAACGTCGAGATATGTTTTCTCAATGCGCTTTCCTTGTGCAAAGAATTATTGTCATTCTCAACAAATTTTGTTCCCAAGTCCCCTAAAGCTCCCAAAGCAATTTCATGAACAGACATTTTGAGCCCCTTCTCAACTCTACTTCGCAACTAGGGACATTTAACTTGCCCAGCATGCACGTGATATTCCCGTGGGCATCATCACGTGTAAAGGAGCTGTCCCTTCCACAGTTCTCTTCCTCACGAGCTGCCTTTTGCAATCCAAAATGTCACCTACACAAGAGCTTTAACGCTCTCAACTCAAACCTCCAGAGCTACATCTCATAAACTCGCCACTTACCTCATCCAAAACATCACCCCCATAAACTCCAAACCCATCTTCCTCCAAGCTCGACTCTTTAGATACACAAACCCCAAATGCACGAACCTCAAAGCTCATCTCAGATTCCTATTCCATCCCGTCCGATCAACACATTCCAAGCTTTCATCTCACCGCTATCCCAGACCAATCTAGGCAGGAACATCTTCACACCCTTCCAAGGTTCACAGAGACGAAATAGGAAGCCGGAAGTAAACCCTACCATCTCATCAATCGATCAGCATCATCAATCACCCCCCACTAAAACCACCGAATTCACAATAACACAACGGGAGTTTACCTTTCAATTGTTTAAGAGCTCGTAACATTATCAAAGCACCCTTCCTGTAAACATTAGAAACAATAATTGAAATATAAAAACATTTTGAGAGAAATCAATTCCGAGTTTTTTTTCTCGTCCCCGCAGAGACACCTCGATGTTAATATACGAGGCTCTTCTAACTCAGAGAATCTCGTATATAAAATAGACCTCAAACTCTATCCGCATCCTTATTCTCATTCCCATTTTTATTCACACCAAAGTTCACCTAAACGACCACGCACACACAAGCAAATACGAGTCTCTAAGTCGTAGCAATCCCCTAGCGGATCTTCCCTGTCACTTCCACATGAACCTTCCCTTTTCCACCTTCGTCGTTCCCGTCCCCATTTCGCCTGCCTCTTAAGCACAATGAAGTCATAGACCCATCAATTGAACCTAGATCCCTAAGCCCAATCCGCATAGATGTGGCTAATACGCTAGTTTTAGCTCCGGATCTAGTACCATCTAGTACCAGTCTAGATGCGTCGATCATGGCCTAGTGGCGATCTGCGGGGGTTTTGTTTATTTGTTTGTTTAGCGAGCGGCGACCAAAGGGTAAAAATGGGGTAGATGTAGGTACCTGGTACATGTTAGTTCTCAGCTGAGGTTCTGATGCTAAATTGTGTATCGTGAGGATTGATTATAGTCGCTGATGATTTTCTGAGCAAAAATAAGGAAATCGACGATGAAGGAAATATTGACCAGCGAATACAACTCCTAATAATTACATAACTTTCTATTTTCGCTTTTATACAGGGTTTCTGTGATAATTAATATACAAACGTGAAATGAACGCGTCTCTCCATGTTTCTACAACCAAACCACAAGCATTTAATTGTACCAATCCATACTGTTTATCATAATGCCGTCGGAGCACCAAAATGATGTTCAGGCTTTTTTGGTCTCTCGGGCAAGGTAAAATTTGGACCTCTTTGAAAATCCTCACTTCTTCTACCCCAAGACCTAGAGGTAGTGCCTGAAGAAGCACCTGAGCTTCGTCTCTTTTCTCTCATTCTCTGTAAGTATTTGGTAGCTTCGCCATCTACAGGAGTAGACTTTATTCCGTCCTCGCCTCGTACTCTACCTAGAAGACTTGATATACTCGAGCCTGAGGTATCTCTATAATGCGATGGTCCTCTTCCAGCAGATGAAGGAGAACCATCCAAACCACCATATCCTGAATCTCTAGTTGGTGGTCTTTCATATGTTTGTTGATTTGCAACTGGTTTTCTTGGGACTAAACGTGACTGCATACCGTTGAGCTCTCGGGCATGTTTAGAATCCGAGTCTGAAAGACCGTCATAAAGCTTTTGCTCGCGAAGTTTTTGCATGTTAGAATCGATGTGATCGATGCTGTTGTATTCAGCTGCTTGCGCATGCTCCAAATCACGAAGTTCCTTAATCTTCTTCTCCTTTTTGGGGGTCGATACTGGTGCTTCTGTAGCAGTTTGTTCTTTTCCAGCTGGTACATGACTCCAATACATGGGTACTGTTAGACCGGCCTCCTGAGCAGCAGTAGCCATAACAGGTGGATACCTCCACCATGTTTCTTTGCGGGGGAAACCCTCTGCGGTGATGTACTCTCGTTCCATGACTTTCACGGGCTCACCGGGTATATGAGACCACTGAAGCCCACCTTTCGAGTCTGGTTGAAAGTGTGTTGTGTATTTTGTGTTCGGTAATTCTGGTTCAACTCCGAACAGTGGAGAGTCAAAGGGATCTTCAGCTGGAGTTTGTGAGTGATGATGTACAATGGACCAGTTTTTAGTATAGGTCCCTGTGATGGTATGACCCCGTACCACCGACTCTGGTATTCTAACCAGCGTGTCTCCATCATCACCATAAACGTAATGCTTGGCTGGTAAGACCTCGGTATCGATGACTGGAAGAACTCGATGATACCAATGATGTTGATGGATTTCTCGATGAATTTCTTTCGTTATAATTTCGTGCGAAGTCGGCAAAATATGTTCATGAACAACAGCTAATGAGAAAGATGAATCAGCTTCTGCTCCTATCTAATGTAGATCCTGCAGATACAAATGGCCAGTTTTCTGGGCGGACAAAAGATGATGAAGCAGGTGAATCTGGTAGTAAGGGATTGAGTTTCAAAGGTGATAATTGGTTTGACTTTGAATGGCGACGAGAAAGGGAGGGATTGTATGTACCGGGTGCAACCTTTTCGTGTACAGTAGTATCCACAGTGTTGTTAAGATCTACCACACCTTCAAGGCCTATGGGCTCCGCCCGTTCTCCAATAAGGTATGAACCATTCATTCCAAAATGATCAGGCATTGACGAGGATGTATGCTTCTGTCCATTTGCAATGGGGAATTTGGTACCATTAACGTGCACGTCGTCTCCATTGCATTTAGTCTCTACTTTTTTGTCTGTAGGAAAAGGAGTATATTTTGATGGGGATGGCATTGATCGAGGAGTTCTGTCAGAGACGTTACCAGAAACGCCATTTTCTGAAGACAAATCGTGGTTGTGCCTCGCCGAAGTGGTAGTAGAGGTTGAGTGGGAAGTGTCTCGATCCCGCACCGAATTGGCTCGCAGTGTCTCCTTCATTGGAAAATTGCTACTTGACGAATTGATAATATGTGATGCTTTAGGATGTGATGCTGGATGGATTAGATGCGATTGTGTAAAACAGATGCTCGACGACGAGCCTCTCGAATTGATGAAGTGTAGTGTGGCGCTTCGAAAATGTATGGTACTGTTTCTAGATCCCCTTGATGACGATCGAATTTACTTGCATGACTATCAGAAGCCGTGCCATCTTTACTGTGGCAGGTACTAGTGGGACAAGGATATTCTGCAGAACCCAATATCGTCTCTGGTGGAGATCCGGTAAGGGAAAAAAAAGAGATTCTGATGCACTTTGGATGGAGGATGGATCCTCTTGGGATGTCTTTGTGTCGTCATTTTTAGGAATGAACTCCGAAAGTCTAGGTCTAGAATGTTCAGACCCTTCAGTCTCAGCCACACTACAATATCTCGATCTCAAATAGCTATATTGGGAATTGCTAGGATCTGCTGGAGAATTTTCCATGGCCAAATTCCGATTCACTACATCTTCCCCATAAATTGTTACTCCAGCAGTCATCGCTCGATTCCTGGAATTCTCTCGTCCACCTTTCAAATTGTCATGCGCATCTAAAACATCGATGTATTCAATAAAGGAACGAGATGAGGGCCGTTTATGACTTTGCACAGACTGTACAGGCATTGATAAAGATTCGTACGCTTGAAGAGAATGGGCAGAGCTGGGTAGCTTTGGTAATGCGTTTCTTGGATTGGAACAGTCTACAGAGATAGATTTCTTTCATCGCAAAAAGAGAGGAGACCTCCGCACAAATCCAGAAATCACAGGTGAAGAGGATTCTCTTCCCCAGTTCTGTATGTCACTATCGGCTGTAGCCGTTCTGCATTTCTCATCATGTTCCTTGGATTTGATAGTGTCTTGTCGATGCTCTGGAACTATGAGAGCTTCTGCTGATTCACATTGGGTACAAGTCTTTCCATCGCTTCTACTCGACCCTTCACGGCTATCATCGCTATCGTATGCTTCGGAAGATCTTGGTACATCATCGATTGACAGCTGGTGTCTAAATTTAGTATCGGCAACTGGTGAATCTGAACTTTTTGCTTTTTGACATTGACTTCCTCTTGAATTTTGAGCATCAGTTGTCGATGATGACCTTTTCAAGATCCAATCTTTTATTCTGGAAGCCATTAATAGGTCAGGATGTCTCGAATAAACAATCGGTGTTCGGAGATAACCTTACCGGTGGGGGATCTTCAAAATGCTTGTGACGATCTCCTTCGCCCAACCCCTTTACTTGGTATTCGTATTGGTAACAAAGCACGATACAAGCGACAACATCAACATGAAATCAATTTCACAGACGAAAGCTCAAAGTATACTGGCAAACACAGCAGGGGTAGAATAACATGTCGGCGAACTTCCATTTCAGCCCGTACTCAATTCGTTACCGACTGTAGATTTACTCGATCTCCAAGATTTTAATGTAACGGCAAGAGCAATAGTTTGCTTGATTCTATTATACTACTCCATTAGAAGTTAAACCCATTCGAACTTTGGAGTAGAGATCATTGATTCATTGCAGCGACGTGGCATGGACCCCTTGACCCAAAAGCTAGATCATTTAGTACGCTAGATCTCCGTCCACTCACATCTGGAAATGCTGGCTAATCGGTCACTTACCTACTTCCAGTGTAAAGAGCTTCGACTTCCTTGATTTTCGTTACATTGTTGTATGTACGTTATTCGATCATAATCCAGGTCCATTGCGGCAGACATCCACGTGTAATGCAAATCATCGATATTTGAAAAAGTATTGAAATGTTGACAAGGAAGCAAGGAAGTGGAGTCCATCTCACCTAGCCATTTGGAATTGAACAGTGCATATGACTGGTTAGGTTGTTTAGTAATCTTGTACAGCGGACGCCCCTTTCCCGTGTTGCGGCTTAATCCGATGCGGGGCACAATGATGCAACTTTGAGTTTCCCATCAAATCGATCATGGCGAAATCAACAACCATCAATGACATTCAATTTCAATAATAAACATTTCTGCAGAACTTGACAATGTGTACATTGGTACGAGTCTCTGAATGCCGGCTACGATGCACTACTCAGAAACTCTCAATATAGATGATTGGGTCTGTTGATGCTCAAAAGGAAATATTGGTAATCTTGCAACTTTCATGGTATCAAAAAGCCACAGCACAAACAACTAGTAGTTAGACTTTCTTCTCAGAACTCGTAACTCAAATAAAGTTTCTAGTATGGGCAATGATTACATGACGCTATCTCACGAACCATCTCTCACTTCAGCTGTTTTGGAGATGGAAATCATGGTTCCTTCAGCTTTTACTCGCGCAACAACCGAAACCCACTTTTGCAGAACTGCCAATACTATACTTGAGATGCCAACATGGGATTTTGACGTTCATCGGACAAAGGCTGGCACCCAATTATCAAAAGAACATCTGGAAAGTTGATACAATATGATTGAAAAGTGGAGACAGAGTGCGTAAGTAGCGCCAATTGAACTCCCGGCACATCTTCCTACCCTTTGTCTACCATGTAAGGACCAGACAATTCCATACGAACCTCCGCCGTGGTTTCTTCTCAGCATCGATGCACAGCCACTTGGTGACGGATCCTCCGGATCTCACAAAATCAGGTATTTGCAAGACACAGCTATCCGAATCTGGAAAGTAAAACTTATCGTACCTAGTATGATGATGTAGTCAGTGCTAGGTGCGGGGGAGGAGCTATCATCTCGAGGCTCTCGGGACTATAAGTGATAGACTGCCCCCCCATCTCGTTTTCATCTTTCAACACAAACAATCAAACAATTAACAATCAAAAATCTTCTAATTCAATCAACTATACCCAACAAACACCTAATCACCTTCACACACACCATCAAATCAAAATGGATCGTGCCAAGTCAGCTGTCAGTGAATTCCTCTCCAAGGATGGAAAGCATGATACCACTGTTCACGAGGTACGAGTTCTTGCCCCTCAGTCGGCATCTAAGGAAGTGCTAATGATTCATCGCAGACTATCAACCCAGCCGTTCAAAATGAGCACATAACCAAGACCCGCCACGAAGAAGCAACGACTGCTATCGATCGTGAGGTTCATCAAGATCACCACCACACTTCGGTTCAACCTATCCAAGACCGTGAAGTCCTTCCAGAGCAACACTCCCATCAACTCGGAGCTGTTGAGCACCGCAACATCAAGCACGGAGACGACAATCAGATTCAGGAACGTCTCGCTGCTGAACAAGCCCAATTCAAGAACACCAGAACTGTCGGAGAGACTCAACACACCGCAGCCAAAGGTGCCACCGTTGCTGGCGAGCATGTTCATCACCACGTCCACGAGACCATTCAACCAGTCATCGAGAAGGAGACTGTTCAACCATCCGTTGTCCACACCACCATCCCAGTCCACGAGGTTCATCAAAATGAGGCTAAGCACCACACTGCCACTGCTCTCCCAGCTGTCAGCATGAACGAGTTCAGAGCTCAAGGAGGTTCCTTAGGAGGACGTGAAGAGCGCACTGATGCTTTCAAGGGTGAGCCAAAGTCTGTTGGTGGCACTCTTGGAGGTGAGGGTGCTAGAGGCACTACCTCTTTGACTGAGGGAGAGGGTATCCACACTGGCGCTCACACCGGTACACACAACGGTGCACTCAATGGTTCTCACTCTCACACCGGTACTGGTGTCGCCTCTACCACTGCTGGCACTGCCCACCATACTACCTCCCACTCTTCCACCGAGTCCCACAAGAAGCCTAGCTTGATGGATAAGCTCAACCCAAAGGTCGATGCCGATGGTGATGGAAAGGCTGGTTTCATGAAATAGATGTACCCTGTACACTTCACTTAATATTCCCCATCTGTATTTCTTAGCTCCACCTTGTATATAGACACGATAACTATGAGATAATTAATCGAAACGAGTTGATGTTTCCTTGAAAACGATCTTATTGTCCCACAATGTGAAGTCAGCTACTGTGTCGTATTTTCATTTTACATACCGTGCCCAGTCGTTTTGATTTCTTGTGATTTTTCCTCGTAACGTTTAGTCTCAGAAACAAGTCGTTAACTAATTCTGCGAATCAATTGCGATTATGAGGTGTCTGCCCTGAAGTCGGTTCCCGGTGCCATCCGATATTTGCTCGTGATCTCGGGTGGTCCTCGGCATTCTTGAAGACACAAGTCAATTATATAATCATACACCAGTCTTCAACACCTGCGTAATTATCCAACTACAACAAAAGCACTGCAACGGGAGGAATCTCCTCCCAGGTATCATTGAAAGTTTTTCTCTCCTGGAGTCCACGTACTTGGTGAATTTCGATTATTGATCGTGCGGGGTCAATTGCGATTCGATCGTATGATTGCTGCGTTTGCATAGGGTAATCATTTCGGGATTTGAAATTCTAGATGTGCTGCAACATCGTGTTGCATCATAATCGTCAGCTTGCAGGCTATACCTAGGTGATCTATAATGTGCTCCATTCAATTTTGCGCAGCTGTTTTTTATATCTTATCGTGGCGAGTAAACACCTGTTGTAACGCCAGCTAGTGTTGGGGTTTGAGGCCATTGCTTCAACAATTCAGTTATTTACATGTACATTCATAACTTGGTCAGGTTTCTTCGACGGCTTGAGTTTTCTTTCAGTAAGTCTTGTCCCATGTCCTTGAATTCCGGTTTCCTTATCTCGGGATGAACCGTTTCGTGATCTTCACGGCAGATCCAGAAATACGGGGAGCATGTTTGAAGCGATTACTACATTCCGAGCATCCACCGATATACAATCAAAAACGGGTTCAAACGGCTAATCTTCCAAATTGGAGACGCTGCATGAAGCAGCTTTTATCGAAACAACTTCATTGTATATCGTTATTAAAATCTTATGCTTTACAGTATACTCGTAAAGTTGCAAGGCATCCTGCATACGACGTCGTCATGTTTCTACCCCTCATCCCTTCTGGGTATTGCTGTCACAAATTTTGGGGCGGGATTTGAACTCAATCGTATGATGATCGAAATGCATGAGATCAAAATCACAATTTCTTTGCGTTGGGGGTGACTTCTGAGTTGTATAAGAACTCGACTTCATCCAAGTATTCTCTTCCCTCCATCACACAATCTTCTCATCGTTCTACAATAGCAAACAGCAACCAACAGACAAGAACCAACAGTTATCATATCAAATACCAAAATGCCTGCTCAAATCAAGAAGTACAAGGCTGCAGCTGTCCAAGCTGAGCCTGGATGGTTCGATCTCGAATTGTCTGTCAAGAAGACCATTCACTGGATCAACGAAGCTGGCAAAGCAGGTTGCAAACTCGTTGCATTCCCTGAAGTTTGTTAGTAAATCTAGTTTTGGCCTTGTTCTTCCCAATTTACTTACGCACTCATAGGGATTCCTGGTTACCCATACTGGGCATGGAAGGTTAACTACCAACAATCTCTCCCTATGCTTAAGGCATACCGCGAGAACAGTCTTGCATCTGACTCGGATGAGATGCGCAGAATTCGTGAAGCTGCTCGCGAAAATGCCATCTACGTTTCATTGGGGTACAGTGAAATCGATTTCGCAACTCTGTACATTTCTCAAGTCCTGATCTCCCCAACCGGAGAAGTTCTCAACCACCGCAGAAAGATCAAGCCTACTCACGTTGAGAAGCTTGTCTACGGCGATGGAGCAGGAGATACCTTCAAGAGTGTTGTTCAGACAGATATTGGAAGAGTTGGACAACTGAACTGCTGGGAGAACATGAACCCATTCCTGAAGGCAATGAACGTTTCCGAGGGAGAACAGGTAATATCACATTTGCAAGCACTTTGATAAATTGTTTCTCACATTTCCTCAGGTCCACATTGCTGGCTGGCCAATCTACCCACACGAGGAAACTCGCACTCCATTAGATCCATGGACAAATACTAGCAACCCCAACTCCGATATTGTTTCTCCAGCCTACGCCATTGAGACTGCAACTTACGTTCTCGCACCATTCCAACGTATCTCCAAGGAAGGTGTTGACAAGTGCACTCCGCCTGGAGTTGAGCGTGAGGATCACAACCTTTACAACGGAAACAGTAGAATCTTCGGACCTGACGGACAATGCCTTGCTAAGGCCGATGAAGAGTTTGAGGGCTTGATGTTCGTTGAGGTAAAATATACAGCATTCGCTCCATCAAAAATATATACTAACGAAATTTCAGATCGATCTCGACCAATCGCACCTCCCAAAGGCTCTCGGAGATTTCGGTGGCCATTACATGAGACCTGACCTCATCCGTCTTCTCGTTGACACACGTCGCAAGGAACTTATTACTGAGGCAGATCAAGATGGTGGAATCGGTACTTACAACACTCAGGATCGTGTCGGACTCAATAGACCTCTCGATGCTCCTAAAATTGATGGTCCAAGTGGTGTAAGCAAGCAGGTGCTTCCAGGAAATGCCAAGAAGGCTGCTCACAAGGCTTAAATATCAATCGTGCCCATGGTCACCGGATTGTGAGGACGAGTGTCTGCCTCGACGCATTCATTCTGTTGAAAGTATTTTGTATTTTTAGATAAACTTTTGTACTAGTCTCATCTCATTTCATATATATTTATCAATTTATTGAAATATCCATCTTATTTGATGTCTGGTATCTGGAAGATAATGATTGCCAAATTTTGAACAATATTCCAACCAGTGCAAGTTATCGGTGAATTTTACTTCTATCTAGGTATTTTTTGTCACTAATTATTATGTCTCAGCCCAAATTTCAAGCCTTTGTTACCATAATGTGCTTGGATTGGAAACAGCTACAACATTCGCTCGTGAACAAAGGAGTCATCCCACTTTGTTCCCAATCCTACACCTACCTAGTTTGAACATTTACAATTGGTCAATAGATTTCTTTGATTACTGTAGGTCATTACTTGGGTAAATTCTAAGAACTTTCAAACGCAAGTTTTTTTTTGGAGAAAAGATGAATTTTCGTAAGAAATCATTCATATTTACCCGCCATTCATGAAAATGTCGGATTACAATTTGGACCACTCGGGTTTTACTCAAGAGCATATCCGGCATCTCCAAGAAAACCCTCTTGAAGCTTGTCAGCGAGAAAATGAATCCCTTCGTATTAGACTGGAAACGTTCAATCGTATGCTTCTCGAGGCTAAAGAGGAGTCGGAAACAAGATTAAATCGCATTAAACAGGTGAGAGATGAAAGGGATGTGGCTTTTGATGAAGGGGAAAAATATGCCACGAGAGAATTTGGTGGACAGTTAGAGGTGTTGAAGAGGGAAAAATTTGAGGTAGAGATGAAGAATAAAGAATTGGGAGAGCAGGTTGCGAAAACACGGGAGATGGCGATTCAGATGAAAGCAGAGTTGGAAAAATTGAAAGAGAGGAAAGATAAGGAAGGAGAAACAGATGATGTTTCTCTTGAGCAGCAGAGAAACAGAATTGCAGAGGAGCTTCAGGAAGCAAAGGAGGTCATTAGGGGAAAAGAACTTCATATACAGCATTTAAAGGAAGAAGCCAGGGGTAGGTCAGCAAGAGTGTCAGAGACGCCACCAGTAGTGAGTACACGAACAATGGCTCTCATAGATCAAATTCATGTGTTGATGGCACAAAGAGATGATATGAGACAACAATTGGAGATATTGACGGAGAATTTCATGGGTACTCCGCCGAAGGAAGTTACCCCAAAAGGAGGTACATCACTGAGAGGAACACCGGAACAAAGCACAGAGCGGTCGCCTGGTAGATTCAGAGCTAGTGCCGGCCTAGATAGTGCTAATTTCAAAGGTAGTAGACGAATCTTGCATGCCCCGTCTCCTTTGAGACAACAGTCTTCTACCACCGAATCGGTAGAAGATGAAGATTCTGAAAAAGAGGTGGAAGTGAAAGAAGGGGATTTCGAGCAAGAAGAGGAAGAACTAGATACTGAAAAGGAAGAAGAGAATCTAAAAGAAAGTATCGAAAAAGACGAAAACGACACATCGCTGGAAAGTTATCGAAGAGACAAAGATCTATACTATCAGCGACTTGTCAACCGCATCAAAGAACTCGAGAGAAGGAATTTACGCCTCGAGCACTATCACGACATGTCTCATGTAACACACGCAATCCTCAGTTTGACACCCGTTCATTTCGAAGCATATCGTGAACGTAAAGAGGCTAAGAGGAAAGAGGGAATGGTATTACTTGATATTATGGACAAGGAACGTAAGATTCTACGAAAACAAAATCGGAAACTCGAAAAACAGTTGCAGGGATTGGCGGGTCTGAGACGCAAAGAGACGGAGAAAGATACAGGGGATGCGCAGGATTTTATACTCACACAAGCTCAACACGATGCAAACGAAAATGCTACGAAAGATTACAAAAGATTGTATAAGGAGGCGGAAAAGATAATGATGAAGATGCTAGAAGAATGTGCGGATGTCGATACCGAAGAAGTCTCGGAATTACGGAAGGAGCGGGAATTTCATAAGAAGCGAATAGAGGAATTGGAAGAGGAAATTGATGGTCCATTAGGATTGAGAGAACAATTGGCATTCAGTACTGCTGAAGATGCGGACCATTTCAACGCGGAAAGAGAGTTAACACGAGTCAGAGCCGAGCTCGGATGGTGCGCAAAGGAAAGAGACATGGCTATGGAGGAATCACACGTGGAGGAAAATCTCACATCCATCAAGGAACTCATGGATCAATTATCGCAGAAACTCGATGTTAACATTTATCCCAACGAGGAAAAATACGAACAATGCAAGGAAATGACCAAAAAGTACCGACAATGCCAGCGTGAATTGAGCGACGAGAAAGAAAAGACCAAGTCTCTTGAAAGATTTCTGGAAGAGAAGTACATGGAATATGAAGACCTTGCCGGCGACGTGCACGATGATTCGTTGAGCGCAAGATTGGCTCGAGCATTCATCGAACTCTACCAGACGAAGCGAGAACTGATGGATAAAACAATACAGAGGAATAGTCTTACCAAGAGCGCTGTGGGATGTTTAACGACCGTCTTGCAACACAATGAAATCCTGGAGCAGAAAATATACACACTGCAACAACATCCCGATCGCGATCCTGAAGTTCCTATTACAGATGTTGATTTGGAGAACGAAGAAACGATTGCGAGACTCCAGTGGAAGATTGATTCATTGGAAAAACAGCTTCATAAAGCTCAATCGGATATCAAATCTGCGGAGAAGAAGGCGAAAAAGTCGAAAGAGAGATTGGACGAATACATTGGGTTATCTTTTAACAAATCAAATACGCACCCTAGAGTTGAATCTTTGAGATTGAATAGACAGAGATCCCCTCTCGATCCGAACGCTACTGACCCGGAAGTCATTGCGCATTTGAAAGTTCAGCTTAAAGATACGGATGATTTGGTGGAGCTTATATGTCAGAGATATGATGTTGCAGAGGGTGAAGCGGAAGATGAAAAGGAGGGATTGAAGGCAGAGAAGATGGAGGCAGCAGAGAGGGCGGGGAAGGCGGAGATAGCGAAGAGGAGATTAGAAGATTGTATGGATTTGGTGAATGGACCATTGAGTCAAAAAGAGGCGTGGGATAATCTGAAGGGATTGTTGAGAGAGACAAGGGAAGAGTTGAAAACTAAAATGAATGAGTGGAAAGAGAAGGACGGAGAACGTGATTGGGCAGTTGAAAGTCTGGAGAAAATGTTAAAGGAGAGTGAAGAAAGAGAAGCGGCGCTTGCTAAGCTTTTGCACTCGACACAAGAGGACATGAAGAGTGAAGGTACAAAGGGCGCGAAGATTGCAAAACTGGAAGAACAATTAAGTAGAAACGAAGAAAGGATACGAGACTTGCTCCGGGAGAAAGATGAACATAAAGCCGAAGCGGATGGATTAGAAAGCTTTCTTCGAGCCAGCGAGACGCAAACGACTCAACTCGAAGAACGACTTAGGAAGGCTGAAGAGAGAATTCGAGATTTGCAATTGGAAAAAGACACCCAGCAATCCGAGGCTGAAAGACTGGAGGGTCTTCTCAAAGCTCGTGAAACACAAACGGCTGAATTCTTCAAGACATTAAGAGATGAAGAGGAAGAACAATACCGAGTGGAAATCGAGAGGTTACACGAACTTCTCTTATTGAGAGAAGATGAAGACGAACAATTCCGCGAAGAAATCGAGAGACTTCACGAACTACATAAAACCAGCGAAGAAGAAGTTACCGAGCTTCTCGACATATCAATGAAGACTTCGACGCGATTGTCTGATCTCGAAGACGAGATCACGAGATGGAAAGTCGTTGCTGGAGAAGGTATTGGAGAGATTGAAAATTTACAGAAACAGTTGGAGGATGCAGAGGCAAAAGTTGAATTGCAGCGTATCACGCATAATCAAAATGCGGAAACACAAACAGACACACCTACATCCACAAGCATGGAAACACAAACGGATGATATTGAACTTCCACAACCCGTAGTTCCGCTCTCTGCAATTAAACCCAAGTCAAAGATGTCCAAAAAGAAAACTCCGAGAAAGAAACCTATCTCAAAGATCCCGCGAGATCCACGCCATCATCCTCAACGCCCCGATTCCGAATCTTCAGACGAAGAACTAGAGACCTCTAAGCCCCTCAAGCCGCAACCTAAACACAACACTTCACTTCTTCAAGAAATGGATTCAAGCCACCCAGCTCCATCGCCCTCTCCCGCTCCTTCAATAACCATTAGACTTACATCCAAAGCGCATGCGAAGAAAAAGGCTCACGGAAAACAAAGTGTAGAATATGATTCACCGTATAGAGTTGAGACAGTGGTGGAAAGCGAAGATGAAGAGATACCGGATGTGGAAATAGCGCAGGAAAGTCCGATTCAAGAAATGCAGAAGGTGGGAGAGGTGGTGAGATCGAGGGGGAGTAGGAACACGAGAAATCCAGATCCGGTATACACCGGGCAACTGCTGGTGAGGGGGCTTGGGAAGGGAGAGAAGGGGAGGATGAGTGGAAATTGGGCTGCTAGGGGTCAGAAGAGGAAAGCGAGTGACACTGGGATTGAGACTGGGAAAGTAAAGAAGGGGAAAATGCAGAACAGAAGTTTGTGATGTTCTGAATTTTTGTTTGCGGTGGTATCGATAGATAATAGTCTGAAGTCTTGAAAATGTATCTTTAACTCGTTTGAGTTTTTGTGCGTGTATTGAATGAAAGTTGAATGAACTTGTTATAATAGGCCACTTTTTCTCTATCCCAGATTCCTCGTTCACCATGATCCTTCCTCTCGTCTTCATCCTTACTTCAAAAATGTATTCGAAGTTCTTAAACAAGTTTAAGCACGCAACTCCTTGAGTCATGTGTATATAGAGAGGATTAAAGTAAATCATAGAACGCGTGCGTACCGGTTTATGTTTACACGAGATTTCCCGTTGGATTATGCAGCAGGGGATGAGTGGATCGAAAAGTCCAGAGAGAATACTAAGTAAGACGTAGATATTGATTATTGCATTTCAGAATACTCAAAAGTCTGTGAGTCCTCATGATGGACTGAGAAATGAGAGTAATTCTCTAGAAAAGTTGCAAACATCTGCTACATCAAGTAAATTACATGTAGTGACTGTAACCGTACTTATCCTAAATTCAGGGGCATCCACAAAAGAGCGTATGTGTTAAGCACGAAATAAAAATCTCAAAAAACAATCCAACGGATGCAATCCTTTCGTCAATCAATTCCATCCATCTCCTCCTTCATCCCACACGATGCTTCATTTCAAGTGTTCAAACCCGATCCCTTTCTTCGAGCATGCAATTAATGTTCAACCAGAACAATTGCATATCCAAGCAAGCAATGCTAGATTAACTAGCAGCCTCTTGCTCACACCATCAAACTCCATGAAGCCGATGCTGTTATATCTGTTCGTGTCATTGAACAAATGCACATCTATGGATACACCTTGGTATCCCATGATATGGAACCTATCTAGCGACCATGTCGGTAGATAGGCAGAGGGAATCAAAAGGTCTGACACGAGTGATTATCCTCAGCCCAATTCATCGACTTTGATATCCAAATTCAGATTTCCCATTGCTTCGAGTAGACCTTGATCATGCACATCGCGAGACAATTGCTCATAGCTGCGTTCCGAATCACGACGACTAATGTGCAGTTTGAGCTCTGCTAGGCCTCCACGGTGCTTAGCCGGAATAGATAACGGGATACCGTAATCATCCCTGACTTCCCTGAGCGCTTGTATGGGGACCTCGTAGAATTCGTCGATCTTGAGATACGAGAGTTCGGGAAGAGTGGTGATGAGAAGAGTTTGTTGGCCGCGAGACCAGCCCCAGCTATGATTGTTGCGAAGCTTGATTTGGATGGGGTAGGGACGCTTGCGAGCCGGAGCGATAGGAAGATATTCATGATCTTCTTTGAGAGAGGTGGTGATCTGTGAGTTTTGCAATTAGATGATTAGGTCTTTTAGACGAGGGAGAGCTTGGGGATGAGACGAACAGTCATCACTTTCACATAATGGGGCCTGCCAGGCACAGTACCAAGACAGATAACCATGTGTATGCGTACCAGGTCTGTGACATTCGGATCGAAGACGACATCTGTTTTTTTAAGCTCTGACCTTGATAGGAAATTGTAGAGTTTCCCCTGTACTTGCTGGGTATGCACCATCTCCCTATTTAAACTCGCGATGTTCTCAGAAGAAATGTGACTAGTCAACAAGGAGACTTCTATGCCAAATTCTGGGTATCTTGAGTTGAAGAAAATCAATTATCCTGAAGAACCGAGAAGGTGGGAAATCAGCTCATTATCTATTACTGAGGATATCATCTCACGACATGCACTTTGCTGTCGCTGCGCATGGCTGGCAACCGTTGATTGGATCTTACATACAAGGCACTGCATTTTTCACTTTGTTAACAAAACAAAATACACCTTTTCCGCACCCCGCACCTAACCATACCCATCACCGACTCATCAACTCACCAATCCTACAAATACAAATACACATGAACAAAACCCATATAAACAAATAGAGCAAGTAAAAACTCACCATCTCACTCTATCCATTTCAACTACCTACCGCGGCACTCACAATCATAACTACGTTTTCGAAGTCGAGGTCTTGCAAAGAATACCGGCATTCTCGCGGTCGAATAATGATATAAGAAGTCTTTTTCTTACTATCAAGTTTGGAGTTGGGTTTTAGATAGATCGAGAATGAAGAAAAAAACAAAGGGAGAGACAGGGGTGAATACTCATTATTTCACAGAGTAGTCTAAATTTGGGACATCTCGCTTGGAAGTTCTTGTAGCTATACACGAATTGTCTTTACAGTGCTAGCAAACATATGCCCCCAATCTGATTTCCAATTCCTTCATAAATTATGAGCCTCACGATATCTTTCTGTTTAAGATTCAACATCTCTTTTGAAATACTATATTGTCATTGCTCCGGTAAATGATATCGTATATCTTGTTAAATCATTGTTACCCAATTCCCCGCTTTTATCCCCTATCCCATCCCATGCCATCGTTATTTCATTATTCCGTCATTTCCAAATCTACCCTAGCCAAAGCTACTCCAACGCACTCTACAAATCAGTAAAAGAATGCTCCCAATCATCTTCCATTTCCGAATCTTCTTGATTCGTCCAATCCATATCATCACCACCATCCCCATTCTCATCCTTGATCTCTTTCCCCTTCCCCTTACCATTCCCATTCTCCCTATCCTCCTCATCAAACTCAACACCCGACATCTCTCTCTCACTAATACTAACACTATCCCCATCAATCGTAAAATCATCACCACTCTCTAATCCTTCATCTTCTCCAGAACTTACAATTTCGAAATCACTTTCACTTCCGCTACCCGTGGGCGTCATGGCAGCCATATCATAACTTGCTGTCGAGAAGACACTTCCCGTATCACTTTCACCGTCATCATCACCCAATATACCAATTTGACTCGCCACTTGACTCCCAGCTCCTATTTCCGTCTCGGTCCTCGCACTCCCATCCTTGACATCCAAACTGCTATTCCTCTCACTTCCCATTCCTGTTCCTACCCCCACAAATCCACTAGCCCCTTTATACATAACTCCCGGCGTCAATCCTTCCACATTAGCATAATAAGCGGGCGGTAAATCCGTGCTCGTCACACCACCACTGCCATCGTCATTCCCCCCTGCCCAAAGCGGTAAATACTGCCACTCTTTATCGGTCAAACAGAGTAATTTATCCGTCAACATGTAATGTTCCGATCCGTCTGATTTGGAGAGCATGGAGTGACAAATATGTCTCATGTATAATTTGAGTTCGTCGAGGAAACAAAAGAGTTTGAAATTGTGAGGGGATTCGCTCAGTTGATAAGGGTTGGAGTTGGCGGAGAAGGGCGTGGATGTATTGGCGAAGGTAAAGTTTGGGGCATCTTTCGATAAAAGAGGGGATCTGTTCTCCAAATTTGGGTGCGAGATATCTGTGAGTTGAGCGGTTCTGTTTGATTTATAATCATCAAGTGATTTATGTCCCATACGCTGTAAATAGTTCTCGAGAACCTTCGGTGCAGAATTCTTCGGCTTCCTTTTCGCCCCATTTGAAGGTCCCGGCTGGGTATTGACATCATATTCATCCTTTCTATTTTCGACCGTAACTTTATTCTCTTTCGTGCGCAAAGGTAGATTGAATAAAGGCTTGGTCGAAGCGTCAGTCGAGACGGAGGATATTGATGCTGCATCGTCTGTTTTCTCATCGAATTCGGCAAGCTCAAGTTCCAATGCTCTAATACTTGCTAGACGTGCCTGGTGATATGCATGGTCTTGGTTGTATGCACTCATAAATGCATAATTAGGTCTTTCTTCATCCAGGCTCTTGGTTTCAGCTGGTGGGATAGTAGGCAACAGGTTCGAGGGTGATGATGGATTGTAATTCTCCTTATTAACAGCGAGGTTGACCTCACGATTAAAGTCGTTGACATAAATCTCAAGGTGAGAAGTAGTTGTCAGGCGCATACTATCCCTATCCACAAGACTTTTTCCTGAACGAATCAGCTGCGGATTGTATAAGTTGAGTTTAGGGCTCTCAAAATCATTCTCCCAACAGACATCTCGAAGACGACGCCAGAAATGTGGTAGTAAGACTCTTTCACGATCACCGAGACCGTTGTAAATGTAATTTGGATCCGGTCCCTCATTCGATTGATTTCCTGAAGCTGCATGCACTTCCCATTGGGCTTCGTGTTGACTTAAACTTGCCATAGTGATCTCAGAGACTTCTAGTCCTTGATTCAAACAAGTAATAATTTTCCCTCGAACAAATCGACGAAGATTGACAAGTAATTGCTGAATAACCGTCTTTCTTCGCTCGTAGATGGCTTCATCTTTCTTGCTCTTATCTTTTTTCTTATAGCAATAGTCTTCAAACTTGCAAATTTTCCTGTACTCTGGAAGTTCCAAAAACCAAGCCATTCTTTCATCCACCAAATCGGTAATTCTTTTTTGAACACGATCGCAGAAGCCTTGACTGGCATGTTGAATAACGTTCCACAAATCTTCATCAAGCTCTTCACGAGGTCGAAGATACTTGTACTCTGCTCGCTTACCAAGACCTCCATAAAAGGTTCTCGAAGCAACATTGAGCGCTTCTTCAGAAACAAGAATTGAGAACGCAGCTCTTGTGATCATAGGTGATTTTAAGCCAAGCCCAATGTTTATACTAGCTTCGGGAAGAACTTCGAGGAATTTAATATCATTTCCATTCATGATCCATGAGGTTATGTAGTCAATCTGAGATGAAGTTAGACTTAAAAATGTCGAAATGAAGGAATGATCTCTTACCACGGCGCTTGTACATTCATAATACTTTGCCAGAACAAATAATGTCCATACTTTTGGCGCCGAATCCAGTTTAGGTGCTTTACCTTGAATGATCCTAAGAAGATTTTCGACTCCAAATCGATGACGGATTGGACAGTAATCTAGGACCTTTTTCTTTGACTCCGCTACTTCGGTAGAGTCATGATGGGCAGTTCCCACCGGGCCACTTCCAGAAGGCCCAATAAACAAATGACCATCTTCCAGGCTGTTCTTAATCGCTCTCTGCATATTTGAATCTTGGACAGACTTGTCACAAACAGAAGTATCGTCTTTAGGTACCGCACGACCCAAAGATGTAAAGACAAATTTATCATTGACAGGCGAGTTCATCCTCGACTGTGAAGATAGGAAGGCTATGTAGCCGTCTACCGGGACTTTCAATCCGAATTGCTCAGCAGTCTTAGCTGGGACAATGGCAGGTCCAGGAATTTCATCATCGCCAGCAACCAGATGCTTTTCGACACCACATCGCTTCTCAGACAAGTACCAATTCCTAATTCCTGCCGAGCAGGATAACTCTGATACCAACTCGACTGCCTCGTCACCTTCTTCTAGTGGTGTAAGATCAAGTACATATCTGATGCTTTCTGGTAGATGGTGCAGAAGACCCTTTCTCTTTCTTGCCCAATATTGTGGCCGTTCTTCGAACATCCGAGAGAATTTTGTTGAACCAAGAGCTTTTAATTTGTCGCTACTGGCTCGATAAATTTTGTATGGTTGTGGTTCTCCCCTGAAGTCGTAGAAAGTAATGCCTCCAGGATATGAGACGTATATCAGAGTATCGCCTTCATCCAGAAGCGATTTGCTGTACTCGACTGCATTGTGGTCTCTTTCATTGAGCTCTTGTCGGGCTTTGCGTTGTTGCTCACCGGCTTCCTCCCACTCTGATTTCAATTGGGCTCGCACTATTTGACAATATGTTGTTAGTAAAGAACAAAATTTTATTAGGCCAGGCAGATATGAAGTATGATTTACTCAAAAAACGCACCATCATTTAAACTTGGACCACCGTTTTGATCAATATCCTGACCCGGTCTATCCACTTGACCTGAAGATCTGAAAACATCTTGATATCTATCATTGAATGTCACAAGTGGAGTTTCTTCGTCGTCTTTTCGTTCCATATTTGCTGTTTCCCGGGGAAGCTTTAACCCTTCACGAGACTCATTAGTGATTGATTGTTTGACAACTGCCTTTTCCGAATCTGCATTCTCAATTTCCATATCGGAGAACTCGAACATGTCATCTGAAGCATTCCAGATGATTTCTCCAGGAGGAGATCTGTTGTTCTTGGAGCCGGAAGCTTCCATTATCGCTATTGAGGAGAGCACCTGAATGAATGAATGAATGAGAGTAGAATTCTTGGCTTGGTCGTCCAACTGAAGTTGTGAGATGATACTTGGATTTGAATATGTGGCGAGAGCAGGGTATCAATAAGGCCGAGAAGATGAATGTAGATCTAGGCAAACACAAGACCGCTCTTCAGAACGATAGCAGATGACAGTAATATGAATTACCAGTTCAAGTCTCCAGTCCAAGGTATTCAATAGTCCAGTACACGAATCCAAATACGTGGTAAGAGTAAGAAATCAACAAGGCTGAGCCATAAGATGGATATATGCGAATCTAGGCAACAACACGACCGCCCCCTCCAAACGACGTCTAGTTGAACATATATCAGCCAATAAAGCAAACAAAAAGAGGCCAAAGATCAAAAAATCCAAATAAAGTAATGGATAGGTTCACAACTGCACAGCAAAATCGACAAGAGTGAATGAATGAACTGGTCTCTAATCCATTTCACACCGTTCGAAAAAATAAAATAAAGGGTCACCGGGTGAGTAAGCCTTAAGCTTCTTTCTCACCATCCATCCAAAGAGTCAAGCTACAACGTGATAAGGCGGGGTAAGCTAGACTAGGTTAGCTAGCTAATTCAGCACAGGGATACCCAAACCTAACCATTAGTATAAAGGGCTATCCGGTCACAAGCCACAGGCAGGCCCACAGCGGTCTGAGCTGAGGCGGTTTATAGGGTCTATTATAAGCCTGTCAATTTTACATAGCGTGTTTGATAATTGCGACCGAGTGAGTAGCTGTCATTATTAGTTGAGCCTCAATTGGATTAATTGACCGACCGAAAGACAACCTGCTTTTTACTGGATTCTTTTTGTTGAATATGGGTTTAGATTCGGATTGATGATGCATCCAGAAATGGAAGTATATGTGTTGATTCATGTGAATTAGACACACTTATCGAAATTGTATATCGTAGAATTGGATGTATTGGATGTATCTATTTAAGTAGATACCTATTGATAAAATGTGCAAGCAACTAGAATTTAAATACAGATAAATACATTCGAGGAAGTCTAAATTTCATTCCTTGCCTATTAGCCTACTTATGAGTATTGAAGTGAATCTTCGTATTAAATCATATATCCCCCCTTTCCTGTGATATCTAATGCCCATCCCATCCCATTCCATCCCATCCATTATAACATTTGAAATCTTTACATTTATCTCAATCTTTCAGCAATAGCAATTCCATCCTATCCAATACATCCACCAGTGAGTGCATGGATTGACGGGACACTTTCCAATTTTCGAAATTTCTAATAAATTCGTTTTTCAATTGCTTGATATCAAAAGTTATGATTTGATTGTTTCAAATCTAATGAATGATTGCAAAAACTTCCAAGATATCTAATTTGATATATCGAGAGATTTTCACAAGCTCGTTTTTGTACCTAGTGTCCCGTCAGTCCGTACACCCACTGGTGATCCTCCCAACTAACATTGAACAATAATCTCTCTTCTCCCCTCAAATCCCGGTAGTCCCAATCCCCTCGGATTTCCCTTGCAACACCTCATAAACGCCACTCTCGCCGCTGCATCCCATCCCATTTCAATATTCCTACAATTAGTCTCCTCAGCCAATGATGCACCCTCCTCTAACACTCTATCTACCTCCGGCCTATCCTCTTCTATCTCCACCAATCTCTCCATAACTTTCCCCACCGCTCCAGAAAATCCTCTTACTTCCCTCCCACTCATATAATCATACTTTCCCCCCTTCAACAACATCGACACTGCAATTCGTCTTAAATCTCGATCTCGAATTTCCCATCCCACAACCATCGATGGAATCACAGTCGCGAGTTCGAAATCTCCGTTTTCCTCTAGAGTTTTTCTCCAACTTGGGCTTGAGCGTAGTATTTTAGCAATTTCTTTTAGCTCTTGTAATTGTGCTGCAAATCTTCCCTCGGCAACGTCAAGACTATTGAGGTGGTTGGATGAGGCGATAAGAATGTATCCGGAAAGCCAATTCATTCTGAACAAATATGCCATTAACAAATCCGAATCTTTATCACAGTGAAATTTATCATTGGACTGGCATCTCTTTTGGCGGTCCTCGAATAGAGGCGAGAAAGATCGATTCCAGCGCTCATATTCCCTTAATGTTCTTTTCTCCTCCTCGAATTTAGGATCAACATCAAAGAATAACCCATTATCGCGAGAATTGTTTTCCTGGCCATTATGATATGCTGAAAAATCATGCCGTTTAAGAGTCGAAGCCAACCACTCCATACTTTTAACCATAACCCTTTCCAAATCATTTTTCGCCTCTGTGAGATTGGAAAATCGGCCCGGCATCATTTCGATATCTGGTTCTCCCAGACTTGTCCTCCTTTCATGTTCAGGTTTTGCATCCGCGTATCGTAAGATTCTGGATTCCAGACGACTGAAGCATTTCAAACAAGCGGTTTCTGACATCGATCCAAGACGGCCACCTTGGGGAATATATGTCCTGACTACCCACTCACGAAGTGCTCTCAGTCCCAAGTACATAGTCGAGACTCTTTCATGGCTGATGACCTCGTTACCGCTAGCCAACATATTAGAAAGTAGATGGGTAATGAGTGTTGTTCGGCTTTCCACATCGATATCAATGATTCCTGCGCCTATTCCCAACCCCTCCGAAAATGGCACTGTTCTCTTTTTCGTCAAACATTCCGTATTGCAATATTCGTGGTAAGTAGCCATGTGTCTAAAGGTTCCTATATGAACTCCCCGATTTTTCGGTCGTAAATCGAGAGACCCAATCATGTGTACAGCATCAAAAACGAGCGACGAAGATTGACATCCAGAGAATGTGAGACCCCACCAAACTTCAAAGTGACCTGAACTCCCCGTAATCTCTCTCACAAAATTTCGAAAACATGCTTCAGCACTTTGATCTCTCCATGTCGAGGGTGGAGAAACGGAACATTCTGGCCGTGATAAGATAGAAGAGGTGGTGGAAGCCACAGAAGTGGGGGAAGTAGCGGGACTTATGGGCAGATATCCAGTTCTTGGTATCAGCGTTCGTGGCGCGATGTTGGTTCCGACAGTGGGCTTCACACTGGATCTCTGAAGATAAGCGTAACCTTCGCATTTATGTCCAAATCGTACACATCGCATACAACCTGGTTTTGCCTCATCGCATTTGACTCTTCTTGATCTGAAATATGCTCAGTATATCGCCTTGAAAAGTATGAATGAACATGATTTGGATGAGAGTGGCGGTGAACATACTTGCAGGTCAAACAACCAGTCTTGACCTTCGGTTTACTCGCACGAGAGCGTCTAACTCTAGGTTGTGATATTGGTGCAGTTGATGTTGGACATGTTTGCGGAAGAGCATATATCTGGTTTGCCATTGATACGACTTCCGGCTATCGATCAATATCGTATCATCAGCTCTGCGGTTGCTCGATTTTATTCTCGCAGCGTATTCACTTTGCTTATACGTGACAAACATGAGCGTTGTAAAGCAACAAAAGTATGAAAGGATTTCGAACCATGGAAATCGAACTAATTTCAACCGGTGCACCCACATATACCATTCGATCCTGCGGCACACCATCTTCAAGCTGTGCGTCGTACGCTAAGAGAGTGACATCCACCTTAGACCATGCTTGGCACATTCTCCACTCTTACCCTCCCTCCCGAGTTGATGGTTCCTCCCCAGTGTCCCCACAAGCGCTTACTGCTCAGGCTTCAGCTCCCCCCATCAATGAGCTTTCAACACCCCCACGCTGTGACTGACAGATGATCCATTATTCTCATCAGCCAGTAAAAGAAGTTCTTTACGAGCAAGATACGAGAGAAATGTCCTGTCAATCTTTCGAAAGGGTTGATCTCAGTGGGGTGAATTAAAAATGCCAATCATGCATCCTCGTAATAGCAACGAATAAGGAATAGAGGCGCAATGAAACGAGCGAAAAGGGAATAAGGAATAAACGTGGTGGGTGGATACGGGGTGGGTCTGCACTGTAACCTTATTATTTCTGGCTGCAGTAGTTTGATTGCTTCAATTGCTTGCGTGTCTCGAGCGTGTTAGATTGCTTGTGAAGTTGTGATACCCCAATGCATTATGGTAAGCACTACAACACCTTGCAATTGGCTATCGTATCACTTTCTCTTACACACGATGAATCTCGGTATTCGCACTTGAAATGCTTTCCGATAGCGATAGGAACGATTCTATCAGAAAACAAACGCGGTAATCTACTTGAAACACTCGCTTTAACACCCCAGTTGTCAGCATGCGTAGTACATCCATTTGATAAAGCCACAAACCAAATCTATGAAGTGGTGTACGTGATGGTGCTGAGATGATATCGAATACGAGAAGTAAAAGTATGCAACCAGCATGAAACGTTGAACGTTGAGGGCAGGTCGCGGCTCTTGGTGTTGAGGAGGGTGCTCAGCAGTATACGGAGCAGGACAGTAAATTCGGATGGAATCGCATGCGCATGCTCATTTCTGGCGCTGAGGTTACATTACACACACTATTCCCAGTCATCGGGATTGATGGAAAACGAGTGACCGCAGCAGATTCCTTCCTTTTCTTTCGACAGGGGTTGTATTTGAGGTACGATACAACAAATGATAGGACTGCCATACATAACCAAGTGTTGGTTCTTATGCGCATTATTGAATCGTTGAATAATGAAGGCGGGGTTAAAGTTGAATGCGTCCCATTTGAACCAATCTACTCTATTATCGTATGATAGCCTTCCAGTCTCCCGTGGTTGACCAAGTTTTGCCGTTACTACAATGTAAGGCTATTGATTGACGCCTTTGAGGTGCCGAAGCGAACGCTGTAACGTTAACCAGGGGGGTACTTAATGACAGGAGGCCTTTATTGGTAATGCAGCGCATTATGAAAATGTAGGTGCTAATCCTCTTCCCTTTTTATGCTTCCTTCGGCAGATATAAATAAATGATAATGGTTTGTGGGATAAGACAACTAAACAGTTTTCTTCGTGCGATCGTTGAAAGGCTCGCAGTCAACATCACAGCCGTCGTGGACGTGATCTACCGTCGACCTTAGCTCAGCCTACAATGTCGCCCAGTGGCGGAAGCTTTTATTTAGGTCTTAGATGTCTGCCGAGTACCGTCGTGTTCGGTGGTCGTTCCTATTGGTTAGCTTATCGTTAAAAATTCGAGGATTAAGAACGCATCCTATAGGTCTAAAACATAATTGAAGCAGACACACAGTACTTGAGCTCCAGTGAGCGCCATAAATTAAATAGACAGTTCACCACTGCACTCCTAGAATCTTCCTTGATCTGTGTGGTCAGCATTTGTCCAACACATAGGATAGTTGTCTAGTCTGGATCAGTGAACGCACGTCCGAGGGCGATGGGAATGGTAGATGAATGCTAAAGGGCCGCGATTAAGATGGCAGGCTGAGATGGATGCCCAAGGTTACACGAAATGTGGTGAGCTATCTGACCGGCGAATGAGCAACGACACGTGATGTGATGACGAAGTTCCTTAATGACAGGCTTCGTAATTGGAAGTTGAATGCGGTCAATTTTGACAACATTGCAGATATAACTCGGATCGAAGTTTAATTTGAAAATGAACTGCATGTTTGGCAATTTCCTTGAAGAAGTGATATCAGATCTATATTAGAAGCATGCTTCTTATTGTCTTAACCAACACATTTCTCTGTTCAATTGAACTCCCAAGTTCCGTTGTGTGGCATATTGTGGAGGCTAGTGTAGTTAGTAATTGATATGATGAGTTAGTGCGGCGTAAACTATTATCTCCGAAGGCTCACGCTTGAAGTCATTATTATGAATTGTTATAGATGGTATTGCCAGTGGGTCGAACGTATAATTGGGCGTATGTTTGCTAAAGTGGTCTATTATGGGATTGGATGTGACTATAGAAAGACCTAAACTTGGAGATTAAGCAGCAGAGCGGAACTGGTTAGGCCTCTTAGAGTTGGCGTTGCAAAGGAAATAGTGTCGAGTGCTGAGCAACTCACTCAAGTGATCTGTCCGAGTACTACCACTGGTTACTCCTGAACTATTGTTCGCTTGAATTCTAGCAGTTGAATACACTTACCTACCAAAAACACGTTACTGATCGTCTAAGGATCGAATGCTTCAAACTTATCTAAATACTTTGGCCGGGAACTGGGCCTCCAAGATTGCATTGGAAAGCAAGGAGCCTCTGATGAGCATAGGTGAGAATACCTAAAAACTGCCCCTCTTTTCATTGTAAGCACTCTTTGATAAATTTCCATCCATAGAGTTATCATCAACTAATTCATAACAAGCAGGGTATTTGCGGTAATTAATTGGCAGGATATCTTGTCAGAACTGGATGTGATTGCAAACCAACTGCAGATGCAGATGTTACCGATATCTCCGCCTGGCAATAAGATAGAAACAGAGTTATCGACATCCAGCTTGACTGGTATCACATTATTCATTATTCATTAGTCTATCCTCTATTCAAGGTATTTCCAGCGCCCCTAGAAATATCATTAGTATTCATTCCTAGAACTGGAAGAAGCTTCAACTCACTTTGGATTATCCTCTGTAAATTCGTCCCACCTTCTAGCCTTTTCGGTCTCCTCGTCCATTTTATCAAAATCATCAGGATCAATCTCAGGTATGATACCACTTGCCTCTCCACCACCTTCAATTATACCACCCCTCGCTCTCTCTTCTTCCAGATATTCATCTATTGTCATGGTCGGTAAATTATGCCCTGGTCTGAATACACCCTTCTGTAGTGCTTGTCTACTTTCTAGTAGAGTAAATGGTCGTAATGGCTTTCCTCCAGTGCTCAAAATTGGTCCTTTGTTATTTGTAGTAATATCTCTCATATCCAAGCGATCCGAGTATCCTGCATCCGGTCCGCGTAAACCTCCTATTCGTTCTCTGTCATCTGATTGCTGACCTTGGGGAACTTGTGGTCCCACAGGTGCCATAGCCAAGATCTCGAGTTCGCGGTTGATGGATTCGAGTGATTGAAAGGCATTATGCGAACACAAGGATAGTTTGGCAATTTCTAATTCGCGAATGGCATCTTCATCGTTTTGTAGATAGGCTGGATTTGCTGCCAGAAACTGAGATTGTTAGCATGTTGCACCAAATCAGAAGATTCGTTTCAGGGCTGCTCGGCATAGAATAAACCTAGTGCGAGCCGAAGACACATACATCCAGCTTCTTCTTAAGTTCCTTCTCCATCTTAAAATTTGCGATTTTTGCATTCCTTCTTGCAGTTGGATCTGTGGTGGAAATGGTTGAGAACGTAGATGGCGATTCTTGATATTCCGCATACAACTTTTTTTCTGCAGTAGATAGCATCTCATAATACCCTAGTTGAGTTAAAAATGCCTCATAACATTTTTTGGCCTCTTGCAAGATTACTTTTCGATCACTAGTATTTGTGGAAAGTCGTTGACCCAAATCTGCGATCCTGTAAGGAATGACCAAATATCTAAACAGGATCATTAGCTTGCTGCGCTGTATCCACGCGTATGAACATACTGTATATCACTAGAATTGATATCTTCCAAAGTTTCGTTTGGGCTGAATAATGCAAGTCTATCTGCAAGCTGCCGACATTCTTGGTATGCAGTGAGCGCACTCGCAACATCTTCCTGGTATTTTTCTGTATTTGTATCCCATGATGATTCAATAGCAAGTCTTTGGCGCTCTGCTGAATTGAAGAGGGTTTTGAGAGAATTATCTGCCATATTCAAAGCAATTCGAAGGAGATTTGCGGATTTGGGGGTAGTTGAGAGATACTAGGTGTGTGATGAATAATTTGGGAGAGCGTCAGGGCAACAGTGTGATGTTGTGGTGGGGGATTAGCTATAAAGCCCAAAAATGGATGGAGAAATGCGGCCGCATCCAATAGATTATGGCAGACCGCCTTCCTTATTTGACTAGATTTGGCAGACCTATAATAAATTCTCCACAATAGGCAAGTAAATCTACTAGCTGAGGGCACCTAGTAGGCGGGCGTCCTGGGTAAGAAACTCAAGATATACCTACCCACCTAGTAGCTTCATCAACAACAAGAACAAACTCACTTCCGGATTTCCTTTACAATTAATCTTCTTCTCTCAATTTTATAGAGCTTCATTATTTCTAAATCGGGAAAGATCTTTAGCATATTTCAGCCACCAGCAGGAGCACAAGCGAACAACACCCCACAGATGACGAGAAACTTATCAGCAGCAAAAAGTCTTGATTATTGTTGTTGATCTCCTCCTGTCAGATGAAACTCCGGTTGGGGAAGGGAAATTCACTTCTTCACAATATCACCACCAGATAACAAAAATTCAATTTCTCTCACCTCGCAACACTCTGCAAATATCCATTGCATCTTGAAAACCCTCTTTCTCATTCTCATTCCTTCAAAAGTGTAATTGCGCCTTTCCTGCCTCGATTCCTTTCTCTCGTTCATCATTTCTACATTTTGACTTCTGCCTGCCAGTGTTGTACTGTAGACCTCATCCCACCCTGCAGCATGCCCTGGAAGAGGTGCATGAATGCAACATCAAACAATTTTACACTAATTGTGTTTGCTTCTGGTATTAACAATGGAAACTAATGGAACCCAACAAGCAGGAGGAAAAGACATAACTCCTTCAGGTCAAGAGGATCTTTTATCATTTGATGATCTTGTTACCATCGATCCGCCTAAAACCTTGTCTTCTTCCGTCACCCAGTATACCTTTCGGGAAAATATACCTTCTACGCATGGCAATGAAAATGCTATAGTAGATGTCAGCAGTGGTTATCTCAAAAAGGCTTCCCTATCTTCAAACGGCAATCAAGGTGATGCCAAAAGTTCTCTCCCCCTTTCACCTGATAGCAGACTGGAATTTATCTTTGGACCTCCTTTAAAAAAGCCAGAGAGCCCACTCTTTAATACGTCTTCTCATTCATTGCAAGCTTCGAGTTTGTTTGCGCAACAATCTTTCACTAATGTAGGGCAAGGCCTCTCCGCACCAAATGCTAACACGACTATACCATTGCCCGAAACAAACTTACTAGAGGAGTCTCCAAGATCTTCAAGTCCAGATCTTATTCAATTCACTCCCCCAAAACAGAATTTGCCAAAAGAGGAAACCCCAAAAGCTAAAAACCTCCTCCAAATTCACGCTTCAAAACTGAATTTCGGTTCATCCGCCTTCTTATCGTTGAATCCTTTTCCTTCTTCAAGTATACCCCGCACAATAGGAGGGTTGAAGGAAACTCGAGCTTCTTTTATCGAAAATCCAAGAACTCTTGACCCAAAGATACTCAAATCAGCTATCATAGATACACATCAGGGTGAAGGCGTTCAAAAGGTTTCAAGAACAGGTATGGCTCAAGCTGATACCTTCGATAAATCTTTCCTTGCTGGGACTGCGGATATGGAGTTGTCACCAGTTTCTCACCATGCGGATGTGGTTGCAACGACGGTTAGTTCTATCTATTTAGGCTCTTCGTACCGGCTAACTGGTCCTCAACAGGTCATCGACTTGATTGCTACACAGCAGACCGCAAGAGCCACCCACAATCCAGCTCAAAGCTCTAATATGCCAGATTCTGAAATTCCTCTACTCCCCAGAAAGGATGAAGCAGGTTCTCCCGTCATTATACCATTAGAATCTGGAAACCAAACCCCTTCTGGAAACTTTCCTTTACAGCTTGATCCATCGTCTCTGGAGAAATATTCTGCGAGTGTGTCCCCAATCAATCAAGTCCCTACACCATTTGCACTTGCTACGAGAACAACCGATGATGTTTTCGCAGAACTCAGGCGGCCTTTGCACCCTCAAGCAAGTCAAAATCAGGCTGACAATAAACCTTCCTCTTCCCTTGATAATTCCAAATCGAACGATGGAGCTCTAAACAATAACCAAGGTTCCAACCAGGAAGATCCGCCTGTTGTTGAAGAGGATGGGGAAGAGGAAGAGGAAGAGGACATGAACCAAGCCATTCCCGATATCAAACGTATCTCAGCACGAAAACAAAAGAATGCTGCCATATTTGACGTTTTTCTCAAGGAAGCTACCAAACAGCCAAAGACAGAAAAGATCTCACACGTGAATGATGAATCAATTCAGTCTACTCGGTGGTTGATAGACCAGGCAGAAAAACAGCACATTATAGAAAGTCCTAGGGACTATCAGCTTGAATTGTTTGAGAAGGCAAAGAAACAGAATATTATAGCTGTGCTTGATACAGGTAAGTTTTTCTTTGCCCATTCTCTTTTTATCAATCTGGCTAATACTTTTAGGGTCTGGCAAAACATTCATCGCAGTTCTCTTACTCCGGTGGATCATAGACCAAGAGCTTGAAGATAGAGCTATTGGCAAGCCTCATCGCGTTTCATTCTTCTTGGTGAGTCTGTCATAATACTTGATATATCAACACTAACATGTAAATAAGGTTGATTCTGTGACCCTTTGTCATCAACAACACTCGGTACTCAGAAACAATCTCAATCAGCCAACAGACATGATCTGTGGGCTTACGGGGACTGATTTGTCCGATCACATAAAGTGGAAGAAACGAATGGGTGCGAACATGGTCATTGTCTGCACTGCAGAGATTCTACGTCAATGCTTGCACCATTCATTTGTTACAATGGCTCAAATAAATCTGCTAATTTTCGATGAAGCTCACCATGCAAAGAAAGATCATCCTTATGCCAGGATTATCAAGGATTTTTATCGCAATGACGCGGGAAAAGATTTCATTCTGCCTAAGATATTTGGGATGACAGCATCGCCTGTAGATGCTAGAGATAATGTCAAGAAAGCTGCCGAGGAACTCGAAGGTCTGTTACACAGTCAAATATGTACTGCAGAAGATCCCAGCTTGCTGCAATACTCAATCAAAGGCAAACCTGAGACTATTGCCTTTTATGATCCTTTGGGCCCGAAGTTTAATACTTCTCTATATCTTCAAATGCTCCCGCTTTTAAAGGACAATCCTATCTTTCGGAAGCCATTTGTATTTGGGACAGAAGCTAGTAGAACTCTAGGATCTTGGTGTGTTGACCAGATCTGGACTTTCTGTCTCCAAGAAGAAGAGTCTAAGAAACTACAAGCAAAGACGGAGCAGGCGCATCATAAGAAAAGAGTCCCAGAGCCACTTGATGTGCTAGAGAAACGCAAAGAAAAACTTGAAGAAGCCAAGTCCATTGTCAAAAATCACACTTTCGAGCCACCCCACTTTGCATCAAGATTATCTGATGATCTCACAAAAAAGGTCTACTACTCGAACAATTTATCTACCAAAGTTGTTGCTCTGTTAAGCATCCTCAAAGATCGTTTCCAAAGGCCTACAAATGACAAGTGTATTGTGTTTGTTAGAGAGAGATACACCGCACGTCTTCTAGCCTCACTTCTCTCCACACCTGAAGCTGGCACACCATTCTTGAAGGTTGCACCGCTGGTATGTAACTGATTCTATTCACTGAACATAACTTCTAACACTCTTACAGGTTGGTACTACGTCTGCTTCAGCCGGGGAAATGCATATCACTTTTAGATCACAAACTCTTACCATGCATGATTTTCGCAATGGTAAAATCAACTGCCTTATCGCAACGTCAGTCGCTGAAGAAGGACTCGATATTCCTGACTGTAATCTCGTTGTCAGATTCGATTTGTACAATACAGTCATTCAGTACATTCAATCCAGAGGTCGTGCTAGGCATGTCAATTCAAGGTATTATCACATGGTAGAGAGCCACAACGAGGAACAGATTCGTACAATCAAAGAGGTTTTGAAGCATGAGAAAATGCTAAAGCTTTTCGCTTCTGCTCTTCCAGAAGATCGTAAATTGACTGGAAACAATTTCAATATGGATTACTTCCTCAAGAAGGAACGAGGCCATCGAATCTACCCTGTTCCGAATAGTGATGCAAAACTTACCTACAGAATGAGCTTAACGGTCCTATCCGCCTTTGTGGACTCACTTCCTCGAGCCCCAGAGTCGGTTCTTAGGGTAGATTACGTCGTCACAACCGTCGACAAGCAATTTATTTGCGAGGTTATCTTACCAGAGGAAGCACCCATACGTGGAGCAATTGGTCGACCAGCAACAACCAAACAAGTGGCCAAATGCTCAGCAGCCTTTGAGACGTGTGTGATTCTGCACAAGAAAGGGTACATCAACGACTACCTACTTTCTACATTCAAAAGATCGGCACACATGATGAGAAATGCACTTTTGGCTGTGGATGGAAAAAAGCGAGAAGCTTATGATATGCAGACTAAACCAACTTTGTGGTCTTCCAAAGGGAAACAAGACATATTTTATATGACTGTCTTGTCTCTTAGAACTCCAGATAACCTTGACAGACCATCTCAACCCTTGGGCTTGTTGACAAGATCTCCCTTGCCTGATTTGCCAGAATTTGTTCTTCATTTCGGAGGAGGACGAAACTCTCCAGTCTCGTGCGTACCTCTCGATTCCTCAATTACGCTCGAAGGAAACATGCTTGATCAGGTCAATATGTTCACCCTATGTTTATTCCAAGATGTGTTCAGTAAAGCCTACAAATCAGACCCCGATAGTATGCCCTACTTTATAGTTCCTATCAACTGCTTGGACACCATTGTCGACTGGAAATCACAAATCCCAATGTCAATAATCGACTGGGAGACAGTTGCATATGTCCAAGAATTCGAGAACAAGCAAGCTGATAAACCATGGGAGCACAAGCCATGGTTAGGAAAGCCCGATAATTATTTCAAAGACAAATTTATAACTGATCCCTTTGATGGATCGCGGAAATTATGGTCCGTTGGCATCACAAAGGAATACAAACCATTGGATCCAGTCCCTCCAAATACAGCCCCCAGGAAGGGAGCTAGAAAGAACAATAGTAATATCATGGAGTATAGTTGTAGTCTCTGGGCAAAAGCTAGAACAAGACGAACTTTTGATGAAGAACAGCCTGTTGTTGAAGCAAACTACATTTCACTCCGGAGAAATTTGCTTGATGAGTTTGATGGAGGAGAAGTCGAGACATCAAAGAGGTGTTTTGTTATTTTAGAACCGTTGAAGGTATCGCCTCTTCCAACTACCGTGGTTGCAATGGCTTATCTTTTGCCTGCAATTATTCATCGAGTTGAATCATATCTCATTGCTCTTGAAGCAACAGACTTATTACATCTTGACATTCGTCCTGATCTTGCGCTAGAAGCCGTTACCAAGGATTCTGACAATTCTGGAGAGCATGGCGAGGAACAGACAAACTTTCAAAGAGGAATGGGCAATAATTATGAACGATTGGAGTTTCTTGGGGACTGCTTCTTGAAGATGGGAACATCAATATCTCTATATGGTCTGAACCCTGATAGTGACGAGTTCCGCTATCATGTTGATCGTATGTGTCTGATTTGCAACAAAAATTTGTTCAACACGGCTTTGAAACTGGAGCTTTACAAATACATTCGGTCAGCAGCCTTCAACCGACGTGCTTGGTATCCTGAAGGTCCCGAGTTATTAAGAGGAAAGACAGCAATGGCACCAAATACCCACAAGCTCGGTGATAAGTCAGTCGCAGATGTTTGTGAGGCAATGATTGGCGCTGCTTTACTAAGTCATCACGAAAGCAAATCCATGGATAATGCAGTTCGTGCCGTCACCGAAGTCGTCAATAGTGATAACCACAATGCTGTTGTATGGTCTGATTATTACAAATTGTATGAGAAACCGAAATGGCAAACTGCTGTAGCTACAGCTGCACAAATTGATATGGCAAGACAAATTGAGGCGAGACATTCATATCATTTCAAACACCCGCGCCTTTTAAGATCAGCTTTCATCCATCCGGCATACTTATTCATCTACGAGAAAATTCCTTGTTATCAACGTCTCGAGTTTTTGGGTGACTCGCTACTCGATATGGCATGTGTCAACTTCCTTTTCCACAGTCATCCAAAAAAAGATCCTCAGTGGCTCACTGAGCACAAGATGGCCATGGTATCCAACCAGTTCCTTGGAGCTCTCTGTGTTAAATTGGGCTTTCATAAACATCTATTGACACTCGATTCTCAAGTTCAAAAAGCGATTGCAGATTACTCCTCAGATATTAATGAAGCTCTCATTCAAGCCAAAGCAGACGCAAAGAGAATCGGTAAAGAAGAAGATGATTATGCTCGTGATTATTGGATTGCCGTTCGTCAGCCTCCTAAATGTCTTCCAGATATAGTAGAAGCATTCATTGGTGCCATTTTTGTCGACTCTGAGTATAACTACGGTGAAGTTGAGAAGTTCTTTGAAATGCATATTAGGTGGTACTTTGATGATATGAGTATCTACGATACCTACGCTAATAAGCACCCAACCACTTTCCTTACGAATTTCTTGCAAAAGAACATGGGGTGTGAGGACTGGGCACCGGTTAGTAAGGAAGTACCCGGAGAGGATGGTAGAAAGAATGTTGTGATTTGTGGGGTCATTGTGCACAATAAGGTGGTATCAACTGCCACTGCCGAAAGTATGAGATATGCTAGGGTAGGAGCAGCCAGGAAAGCCCTAGTAAAGTTGGAGGGGATGAGTGTCAGAGAATTCAGAGAAGAATATGGATGCGCATGTAAAGGGGATGTTGTTGATGAAGAGGGCAATATCGAATTTGTTGAACGTGAAGACGGGATGGAGGGCATTAGTATGGGATATCGAGAAGAGGTTGTTGGCAATATTTTGAAGGAAGCTGAGGGCGATTTGAATGGAGATGAAAAGGAGAATGAAGCTGCGGGGCCGTTGAGAGCACAAAAACGAAAGTTACTGGAAATTTGAAGCATGGAATTACAGGTATAAAGAAACGGATGGAGAGACTTTCGATCCTTCGAACACGACTTTACGATCACGTACTAGACACGACACGATTTAATCTTTTGCTTGCGATAATGGGCAGACAGCATTGTGTTTCTCACAATTCACGACACGACTCTCACGGCCATGACTTTTTGGTCAGATAATTTCATATATTTCTACTGAGCGAGGGGTGACGACACGATGATATTCAAAAGTTTCTCCCTCACGAGTTTCATTTTTTTTGATTCAATCAGGGTTCTTTGCTCGCAAACATACTTACGTGTGATATAATCTGCAAGGGATACAGCGGGGTCTTTCATCGATCACAATAAGATGCGACGCGCTGCGAAGTGATGGCGATTTCTCCTCACTTGGGTTGAATCACACACTCATAGATAATACGTAGCTAGCTAGCTTTTCCTTCAATAAAAGTTGAATAGCAAAAAGATATAGCCCAACCTTCTCATTTATGTTTCTGAGAAACGGCGATTTAGTTTTGGCTGATTTGAACCTTTCATTATATATGTATATGTGATATCTAAGTAAATGTTGAAGTGAAATGGAAATACAACGCCAAAATGCTATTAATTCCATGATATGACATGAAATGCAAACTCCGATTTGAAATGCTCCAGCTTCGCTTTCTAAGTTTGGTAAAATGGACATTATTTCGTCTAGTTGTGATCTTTCGTTCCTCCTCTTGCTGAGTGTGGATGATAGTATGGTATGATGTGATCTCTGATTTTCGGAGAGGACTATCATCTCATCTCAGCTTTCGTCATATTTCCGAAGTTTCATCTCAATCTGCATCATCGTGCTTAAACAAGAACTCTCCTCAACCCCCCAACACCGCCCAATACCCTCCTTCCACTAACCGCACATCTACCTGCGCCGCTTTCCCATTTTCCTTCTCTTGTTTCCCTATATGTCTCCTTTTCCTTCGCATCTTCTTTCTCGCCACTCGCTACGACCTCTGCCCCTCCTTTCATGAACGTCTCTTGTAAATCGTGTACCCCCTCGATCCAACGATGAATACAAGTATAGCAGTATACATAACCCGTCTGACAAGCCGTTGGGGTCGTGATTTCTTGTAAGCAAATCGGACAGTTCTCTAGAGACTCGGTGCTTGAGGAAGGAGGTGCAGGAACAACGTAGATTGGGAGGTGGGTGAGAGTCGAGATGGGTGGGTTGGTGGGCTCTTCTGAGGATTTATCTTCTGGGGATGTTGGAGATGCGGTTTCCGGCTTTGATGGATTTGATGGTTTGGAGGGAGTAGTGGCAGAAGGTGTATACGAAATGATAGGCGGTGGTAGCTCCAATCCCTCCGTCGCCTTCTTTGACAATTGTCTCGCGAAATCACTCGCATGCCACCATTCCAGAAACTTGAGCGCAAAGATACTCGTTGGTAGCAACAGCTTCAATCCAGCCCCTAATCTTCCCATAGCTAATCTTGGATCCAACAAACTTCTTATACCCAGGTTACCTCCTGGTGTCGCAGATGAGGGCGCATTCGCAAGGGCTTCAAACGCCTGGAAATCTGCTTGGCTTAATCTTCGGATGCGAGTGCCTATAAGCCAGAGAAAGGGGTCGGAGTAAACTCCTGAACCGGATTTTGAGTTGGAAAATAGGTAGCGAAGATTGAAGGCTAGGATGCTAAAATAATACGCAGCGTTGACGCTAGGATATACATTAGTAAGAAACCAGCGATAGTAATGGAGAAATCGTTGGCGAAGTGTAGGGTTGGGTGGCATGCGGGTGTAATTTGCGCCGAGGAGGGCGCGAGGTGCATTTATTTCTGCGGACTCATCGAGGCGGCGTTTAAGATAGGGGATTCCGACCAAGACAGCGAGATTTTTCCATATATCTTTTGTTGTAAGTTTTGTTGCTTCTCGTAGACTGGCGTTGGCGCCTTCGGCAGTCAATTTTAAGGAGCCTATTGCGGAGGGTAAGGCTCGTTCACGCTTTAGAGAGTAGAAGTTCTCGACGAAGGAGGAGGAATAGGTTGTTAGGTAGTGATGTTCGATTGCTAGGAAGAGAAGGGCGTGGAGTTCGTGGAAAGAATTGAGGATTGGAAGGAGATGGCGCGGATATCGATGAGTAGCGACCGTTAGGAGATAATGCAGCGAGGGAGGTAGTAGAGATGATAGTTGAGTTGAGGAGAGGAGTTCGAATAGGGAGGGTTTGTAAGGGTCGAGGGGTGGTTCTGAAGACATTATGGATGCGCGGTGAGGTTTGCTGTGCGAGGTATTGGATGGCTACTTGGGTCGTGGAAGCTATAGTGAACAGCTTAGATTTCAATGACAGACCTTGATACACAATGCAGATAGTTACATTCGTGGTGTTCGTTAAAGTTCGTGTGAGAATTTAATCCTCAGCTTCGCGATTCGATTGTGATGAGCTTGTATTTGAGAGAGACGCCAATGTCGAGATTATCAGATGAATATTGAAAGATATTAAAATTGACGCTATTTGTGTTTCATGTGGCATATTAAATAACCGCAGACATTATAGATAGATATGAAAAAGGAGTTGAATGTTGGAAGAGTCTGTCAATGAGAAGCTCTCGAAGTATGAAGGTATCGCGAGGCTGTAATGCCGAGGTTGAGAAGTTGATGTCCGTGATTACATAATGTCTGATCACGTGTAATTATATGCTTCGCCAAGTTCGCGTAGCTTGACAAGTGCGCCCCGCAAATTTCTACTTTTGAAAGAAAACCTGGGGTAGCTCACATTATTTCATATACTAGTGCTAGACCTTTTAAGGTGTGACTAGTTTATGACGAGAACACTGATATCTGGGTTTCCAATAATCTGGCTGGATTTATCATGGATATCTCAGATATTGAGTTATTCTGTGTGTTCAATGCATGCTTCATTCATATTCCATTCATTCATTTATATGCTTGATCGGATCAAAATCTGAGAAATCAGTCTACCATTTGATAAAAAATTGAAAAGTAAGTACACTAGGAAGCTCAGAGTATTTGGATCTGCACCAATCTAGTTGAATGGTCCATAGACCAGTAGTGTTCCGGTGGGAACCATGTATGCCAAAAAGCTGTACTATGAGGAGCAGTCTTCTCTCAGCTTTCATGACGTGCGAAAATCTCCCACACTTTTTTTTCTTCAATAGAGTACCACTTCTCCAGCATCGATTCTCTTCTTCTCCGTATTATACGTTCCCGAGGTCATCATCATTTATTTGAGTTCATATATTCATATCTATTCGTACATTCATATCTATTTGTACATTTACATCTATTTGTACATTTGTATCTACTCATACATTTATACCTACTCATACATTCATATCTACTCATATATTCATATCTACTCATATATTCATACTTACTCATATATTCATACTTACTCATATATTCATACCTACTCATATATTCATACCTACTTATACATTTATATCTACTTATACATTTATATCTACTTATATATTTATATCTACTCATATATTCATATTTATTCGTACATTTATATCTACTCATACCTGTGTACGCGGGTATTATATCATAATTTCCTATCAATTCACACAATTCCAAGATGTCTTCCTCTGATGGAATCTCCAATTTCACAAACGCACCTGCCGAATCCTCAAACTTGACCTCCACTCCCATCACAACGAGAAGCGAACGCTTGACTTTTTTTCATCTCCCCAACGAAATTCTACAAATTACGTTCAACGGGCTTATTGAGGAGGCCCAATACAAAAGCTCGAGATTTCCTAATTATGGAATTCAAACGAGACATATCAAGGATGCACTCAATATGCTATCAATATCCAAGGATGTGCGAGCTACATGTTTGCCAAGATTTTATCGAGAAACACTCCTTCCGATTACACTGGACCTCGAGGGATCTGAATATCTGGGATACCCTGAGATGTATGAATCGGGAGGAGGCTGGATAGGCAAAGTAGAAGCGGCAGACTTTGATTTTAAAACAATACCGGCTCAGAATGAGCATGAAGAAGACCGCGAGCTTATTGAAAGTAACCGACAGAGATTAGACAAGTTCTTAGTTCACCACGGCAGTCAAATCAGGCGCATCAAGTTGAACATTAGTAACATTGGGGACCATGCTGGCCCATTCTTACTTGAGGATGCGGACTCGTACAGACTGTTTGAAGAGAGAATCAAAAGTGTCGTTGACCAATTGTTAGGAAATGGGGAAGGAGCAACACCAAGGACAGAGAAAATACTTGAGCTTCGGTTATGTGTTCAACCAGACCGTGAATACCCCTTACAAGAAGACGGAGATGAAGACGAAGACTACGATCACTACAAATTTGAGCGTGCGTGCTTCAACATTCTAACCTCACTTCTTGAACCCTTGAGGAAGCATCTTATTTCAGAACAATGTGCGAAGTTGGATTGGAATGGGGTCTATGTTCTCAAAGCTACCGACATCAATTGCAGTATCTTTTCTTACGAGAACATTTCATTTGTCAGGCACATGATTGTTGCTCTGACATTAGAAGAACAGAACGCGCGAAATCAGTGGGAAGAAGAGCAATTGTCACGAAATGTCCAGGTAGATAAAGATCTCGTGTCGTTGCCTGTAGAGAGGAATGAAGATCAATGGCTCAATTTCTGGAGGAATCACAGTGATGTAAACCCATACCGTCTAGCCTGTATCAATTTTCTATATCCAAGGGGTATTTCTCTGGCGCGCAGAACACGCCCCGTGGAGTTTCAATGGGTCTTAAGGATTCTAGAAGCGTCTTCTTTGGTATGGGACATTCATGAAACTCGACTTGTTCTTGATTTATTGCGTGAAAGAAAGAAAAAGTATTGCCTTGAAAACTAAGTTGTTGATTCTATTCACTTTTGAGCTTCGCATTCAGAACGGCGTTTATATTTTTGTAAGTCTCGAAGCTGAGTTTTTGTAACAGGAAGCATTCCAAGATTGAGCGTTGGAATTTTTCTCACTTTACCGTGTGAATTCATGTTATTCCCGTACAGTACCTACAGATATCAATAGCGGATGTCAATAGTAATGTAATAGTACTGTAATAGATTGAAGAAGTATCCGAATATCATATCCTCTTGAACAAAAACAAAGCCTATAACTATCAAGTCTCATAATCCAGAATGATTTTTGGGAAGATATTCTATCATCATTTCCTAGACCCGGAATAGTATTATCAAACTCTTCCAGAATAGGAATTAATTGTTCCGCTCTATAGCACTCACATTATGTAAGACCATACCGGATGACACCTAGGCAATAATAATTAACCCTAAAACTACGGTTTCGCGTCACTATGAGGCTCAACATTGGTAAATTGATTTGGGATACAGACAGACCTCATGAACATGATTTGGCAAACACTTAAAAGGTCAGGCATGGCTTCGCTGTTATTGAATACCTTGATACACTTTAATGTGTATCGAGATGCGATTTCACTCAATACTTGTTTACCCAGGTAATCTGATGAGGAGTATTATCAAAAACAATTTCTTATGGATTAGTCACAGAAATAATCCACTCGCTTAGATCAATTCCATTTTACTTCAAATTTCCAACCCCTTTATCTACTCGATTCCTCACATATAATAGATCTCCTATTTTTTCCTATCACATACTTTCTAGATCAAGAACAGAAACTCACATCACCAAGATACATCATCCGCAAAACTCCAAAATACATTCCCAGATAACGTAGGTGATGTAAAGCAAAAGCGCCACCAACGTTCACGGCACAGATTTGTGGGACCCCTTGAAAATACCGCAGACCCATTTTTATAAGGCTGATTTAACCTAACGACTGCCCAGGAATCTACTCAAAAGGAACTTTTGAATTTCTTTTTCCCAAGACTTTTTACTTTTTTGAGTTGTTTTACTTCTTAAGCTATTTTGCCCATAGTTCGAACGTCGTGGATTTTTTTGTCGAAGTTACGTTCTTAAATGTGTATACATTGGTGATATTTAAAAAATTGACGCTATCAGCATGACCTCTCAGACCCCTTTTCGTGTACCCATTGAGAATAAGGAGTCAACGATACTTAGCGAATCGATAGGGATTGGTCACTCCACTCCATTATCAGGTGATCCCCAAAACACAAATCACTTCCCCAACATCGGCACAAGCTCCGCCCCACCAGCTCCACCCCCTCCTCCTCCCCCATTTTCTCCAAACCGTTCACTTCCGTAAAGCTACCGCCCACTCCATCTCCACCACCTCTTGGCCCCCCAAATACCTTCCTCGTCGAACTCCTCATCTACAACGGCTACCCCTACAAAGACCACTAGGCCTACTTCATCCGCTCTCCCTCCCACACCTCCATCGGCGTTCGTCTCCACGCGACCGGTGATGTAAGGAATGGATTTCGTTTTGAGATTCAGCAAAAATATAACTTATACACCACCGAGGATATTCCCACGAAGAGGATTCCACTGCAATGGGTTGATGGGGGTAAAACACTGGATGAGGAGAGATGTGGGGTGGATGTGGATGCGGACATGTATAGGAAAACGGTCTGTGCATTTGAGAAAAGTGTAAGAAAAGCAGAGGTACCCGGGAAGACGTTAAATTCCGTGGGAGATAAGGTGCGTGAGATCTTTCCATATTGAATTCCATTCAAGTATCCGATCCTAGACTTTTTGTTTTCTACCCCTCACCACCCCAAACAACTTCCTCCAAATCCACATCACACAACTACCATTCTAACACACCTTCTCCAAAGACCAACCCCGGCAAAAAAATCACCCAGAAAGATTGTCAATCATGGCTCGTCGGGGCCGCCGACCACCTAGTGCAAGACGGGATTTTCGGCCCCGAGATTGCGGGGTTTCTTCACGCGGTTAGAGAGTGATCTAACATTGCACTATTTCATAAAACATCATACCATACCATACCTAGATAGAGAAATCACATCACGCTTCGGAGTTATAATCGGCGTTAAACACACGCATCCCATTATATTCTCGTGTTTTTCCAACGCAGGATTCGGAGATAGCACAAGTATGCTGTTTTTCTTTCTGAATTTCTACCCCGTGATTCTTTCCTGCAGTAAAAGAACTCGAATATCTACCTAGTACCTAGTAATCAACAACACACTAGAAACCATGCATCTCTCCCATCCAATCTCATCTTGTTATCCACGCTCATCTCATTTCCTTCCATGTACCTAGTAATCCCATCCATACACCCAAGATGGAAAGTCTCACTCCGCAGTCCACACTATTCTAGAACCCCATACGATCCTCTCCTATCATATCCTATCCTATCTACCAAGAACCAATCATCGACGATCTATCTATCTATCATTCTATACATACGTACATAGATCACATCACACTACCACCTTCCAACTTCCAACTTCCCACTCCCTGTCATCACTGAGTCATAATCACCATCATATGAAAATCACATAAAATCACATGATCAGGCCATCACAAATGTAAAATTTGGAGAAAAAACATTATCATCATATCATAACACATAAGATCCATTCCCTATCCTAAGTTCCTCCTCCCCAGCCCAAAAACCAAAAAAAATCGGCTCGATTAAAGTCCGATGTATCCTATCCCATCCTATCCCATCCCATCCATTCGATACTCAAAGTAATCAGCCCTTGATACTTCCATATCCACATGCGTAACCATTCCATCCGTCCATCCATGCTTTTCTTTTTCTCAATTCCGGTCCGTATTAAGACCTTGCTACTTGCGTGTCTGCTATCCAGCCACGACGCTATCCTTCCCCTCCCTCCCAAAAAAGACAAAAGAAATGAATAATCCAAGCGATTATTATAAATGAATGTTTCCAATCCAAAGAATGGTTTTCTCCCAGCCCAGACATCCAATCCTAACACATCCACTCCCCCAATTCTCCCTCCCACACCTTCCCCCTCCTCCTCTCCTTCCTAATTTCCAAATCCAAATCTCCCACACTCCTCTCCTCAATCTCCACTCCAAAAGTCTCCGTCTTCTCAATCTCCAACGACCCAATCGAAATCATGGACGACAAACTATTACACCTCGTCGTCGCACCACCCATTCCCATGCTGATCCCACTTCCGCGGAGTCCCAGACCCGCGATGCGATTCCGAGAGTCGATGGAATTGCGGGAGTCTTCGAGGATGGTGTGGTTGGAGGAAGAGAGGGAGAATGCGGCGGCGGTTGAGAGCCCAGAGGTGGAGAGCCCGGATGTGGATCCTTTCCTTGAGGTGGGGTAGGAAGAGTGCGAGCAGTGGGAGGAGGTGATGGATGTTATGGTTGAAGAGGATTGGACGCGTGGTTTGGAGTCGAATGTGGGTGAGGGGTGGGGTGAGTTGAGAGAGGTGCTGGATGGGCTTGTGGATATGCTTGTGGAGCGCGAGTTGGAGCGTGATGAAGATGGGGATTTGAGCTTACTGAAGAGTGGAGTGTTAGTGTGAGACATGAGGAAAGATATAGTATGGGAGAACTTACAAGAGTTTTTTGATTTTCTGTATCTTTGACGTCGATGACGATGATGATGATGAGGAAGACATTTTGGTTGTGTACAACGAGGTTATTTGATTTCGGATTTAAGAGGTTCAGTGTTTAACTTGTGCGGGTTGGAAATGATATGATTTCAAAAGGAATTCTTTATTTTCAAAATATATGGACGGGTATAAGTAAGAACTTAAATGATCTTCCCATTATTCTTGGAAAATCATGCCATATAAGTAAAAAAGAAATACCACGTTTGAATCCTCCAAGCTTCAGGCACGGAAACTCTATCCAATACTTACTTTGCCATAACCGTACGATTCTCAGGTGTCACTCACCTGGCCAAGGACTAAGAGATCGCAAGCTCCGAATATCAAGGAATTATCTATCCATAAGCTAACATTAATTTCATGGCGCTTGCTTCGGAGTTTGCGTGCCCAGGATCGAGCCTTAGTTGGGAGATCTGAATTCGACTACGTATAAAAGTCATCCGTTGATTGATGCGTTCGCTAAGCATAGTACGTGAAAACTATAAAGATTTAGTCTATGAGCTTGGCCTTGTGTGGAGCTTGTGCATCTAAAAGGTTTTCAAGCAAGCCGGGAGTTTGTAAACTAGATGATTTTCTAAGGTTGATGGTCCACTAGGCAGAATGTATGATTAGAGCGCAGAATGGTCGGGGTGCATAAACATTGGGGTTTAGGTTGATTGGAAGGCTGCATCTCGTTTACACGACGATTGGAGAACAAAAACCTTACTAATGCAAACCTTAAAGAAAGTTCACGCACAGACGCAGGTACAAGCATTGGCCAACTGTAAATGGCTATAGCTTCCAGATCTGGTAGATGAACCTGTTGATCATTGTATGACTACTGTACATTGAGACAATGATAGGCTGAAGTATGCGACAGAAATTCTATAACTAGCTCACGCGGTTATGGCGGATGGCGTGGCTCGTGACATAATGAGTGCAACCGAAGCTTAGAAGGTTCACATTTTGTCCTTAGCTCTGGACACAATATATACCTGCAGCTGTATTGATACTAGTAGCTTGTTATAGAACGGTTATCGAAGGATGTTGCGGAGTGTATTCGCTTGCGAGTGGTGATAGAGTTCACGTATACGATACGCAAATACAATCCTTCAAACTCAGGACCTCGAAAGTCAAGATTTAATGGAGAAGGATACGATGAATAATGCATGGGAGACAGAGATTACACTAATGCAACGTCGATCGATCTGAATCTGTAGATGAAATCAAAGACATTATGATGCACAAGGACAGTAACGGTTTGTATAGTAATACTTTGTCGTTTAGTTCATTGAGTCTGAAGCTGTAGGACTTCCTATTGGATCATGTACGAGGCTGTTTGTGAGTGGAGGATTTGATCCAGGATACCAATGATTTATGGAGGTCGAAGAGCGAGGAGTAAGAAATCATGGATAGGAAAAGGCCAATCCAAGCTTGCAATGATGATCATCTTTGACAAGCTTTTCATAATGTATTGTACATTCCGCCTAACTAGATATGTATAGTACAAGGTAGTTATATACGAGCAGATCATCTACATGATATCCTTAACAAGTTTCCCTCGAGCTGCTAGTATTGAGATGAATATCATGAAAAGATAGGCAACGGGTGGCGCATTCTAAACAACGTTTGACATGTAGACCATGTGATTTTGTAACAACTATCCACTAGAATCCTGTATAGTGTAAGGCTGAATCATCTGCATTCGGGTACCTTAGATTTAAGTTCAACGTTGGAGTTATGATTTGTTTTTGTGATTTGCTTTTATGAGGATTATGCATAGAGCGGAGGGATGCGATATCAAAGGTATAGAAAATGAGTATCTACCGTTCTACGACTTGAACTAACGGTAATGAAATGGGGATAACAGATCAACAAGAGGATTGAAGAGATTGCAAGGTACTTCCTCCTTTCCCCTTACAACATGCACGTACAATAAGATAGGTCATCTTTATTCCCGATAATTATCCTGATGATGAAAATCTTTACTATCACAATCGACAACTCGAACAATAATCTAAATAAAAAATTATCTTCTAGTGAGTGAATTGCATGTTCACATAACATTTTCATAGTGGGACGGCTCAAGAACGGATCTGAGTGCCGACCCCCTAAATCTTTCATGCTATACATTCTCCTTTGAGACGGCATTGAACCATCAAGCTTGTGATAATCCGGTATATGATAGACAGCATAAAGTCTCACACTAGTACATTTTGCTCTTAGTGCTGAAAATCAGTGATCTAGGTCGATCTAATGAGAGCCATGAAGCTTGGATACTTTCAGTCTTTGTGGAGTCATAGATGTATATCTATTCACGAATCATGATTGATTGGTGTTGATAGCCCTATACTCATAGATTTCAAACTCATATCATCACCATGTTTCCAATTCTGTCCGTTAATTGTAGACTACTTCGAATATAGCGGCATTGATATCTTCAGATGATCGCCCTCAAAACTCTAGCTAACGGGAATAAAGAGACAGTCAGTAGGAGATGGAAGAACAGAAACTATTTTCGTCCACTTCAGACGGAGTGGAGACTATTCAAAGTATAAAACTTTGACATCATACCAAGGTTGCTATGCAAAATCTAGGTGTGCTCTTTACTAAACACTCAGAACCTAAGAAATCAGGAGTGAAAATGTCGGACAAGACCGAGAGCTAATGCGAACTAAATTTCGGAACGTGTGACTTCTGTTGATCTGCTGTCAACTCGGTCGTTGGTCTTTGACAGATGAAGAATCTTAGTGGAGATCTTTTTGCATTTCGAGTTTTTGACATCTTTATTGGACTGGAGGGATTTGTTTGTGGTACATAGTACAAAATCAGGGGGCCATATCTCGCCAAGATTTTGTTCTCTTGTATGGATATCCACGTTCAAGATGATCTATCACTGTATCGCCGATGCATCCTACGCAGCAATTGAAAGCATTGTACTAGGGCTGGTGAGGAGGCGATATGTGATCGACTCCCTGTCTCTATCATGTAAAAGTGGTGTGACGAAAGAGTAGTTTCAGTCTGAACACATGGTCTTCGAGATCTAGCGCACTTGCCATGTAACGCCAATATACCGGTAAAGTACCGGTCATGCATTATCCTTAGTCCAACTGTTTCTTTTTCAACAGAATGTAACGGCGAGGAACCCCAGGATGAGCAATGCACCATAAGTACATTCATTCTCATGAATCACGTGTCGGACACAGGAATCAGGAAACATAGTTCGTCCCTATTACACAGAAGACAAGGAGAACCCCTCTGTTATGTATGCTAGAAGTGAAACAGACGTGCAACAAGACAAAAAGCAATTGAAAGAAGACGAGTATACGAAGAGTATATCACGTGAACGATATCAACACCATACCTTGACGGGTAAAGATCAGAGTCGACAGATAGAAACTAAAAAGATGGAAAATAGAGATTGATAGTAAGAATCCTTAGGTTGAAATCTCTACGAATGGATTGAAGCCTATCAATGTAACGTTTCGCTCTATAAGGTGCTGATCATCAACTTGATGTTCTAGACTTGAGAGGAATGAAGAATTTTCGAGATTCGCGAAAGCACATATTATGCCGTCCACATTGTCCTTTGTGGGATGAAGGAGTGATATTCAAGTATCAAGAGAATCTTACAATGTGACTCAAGCCAATCTTTCTTCCAGATACACCACTTCTCTCATTATGAGATACGATTTGTGGCATTACGAAACACCCAAGTTCAATTTCTTACCTACCATTCGCGTTTCTCGTACTCCCGCTTCCAATTTTGATCTACTGCCTATTTTGAGAGGGCCGACATGAACTGCGTAGTAGATATGCAAGCACAGGCATGAGATTCGTCATCCTCAAGCTCATTCGGACATGTACGTTTTGCATGCGACACATCCAGTGCCGTGATGTGTGAGGGGTTGAGACGGGATGACGGAAGATTATGACGGGAGAATTGATAAACAAATAGTTTTCAAACACGGATGTCATTTGTTTCAGCGAAAGGAGATGAGATGAAGACATTCTGACGATTTGATGTTGTCGTCGTGTTTGAAGTTTTCGAACTAAGAGGCTCGGGACAAGAGATGGTCAAAGACAAGACAAGAGATCCAAATTTCACGTGTGGCGTAAGGTTAAGTGGAAATATGGGTGAAGAGGAATTATTACTATTTTTAGATATGAATACACAATAAACACATAAATAGGTATATAAATATATACATACATAATAAATATATCAACGCATAAATACTAATCATAGGACACAGGGGCAATGAATGAATAAACATCTCGGCTTATCACTTCCAATTGGTAACTATCAATTTATCCATTTTCTGTAACAATATCCGATATCTAACGAATGATATCCGATGTAGTCGAGAGCAATGAAAAGGGGAAGGTCGTTTGTTTCGGAAAGGTCTAGATGGATGGATGAATACTCTCTCTATCTCTCTATAGATGAATACCACCATAGATACCATAGATATGAGAATATGTTCCGTACCAATCACGTGGAAGGAAACGTGAATATATCTCCCCTTTACTGTCTTCTTTTACTTTGTATATCCATATATAAAAAATTCACATCTACTCACCCCAACGTACTTTTCTATATTTCTCCATCTTCCATCCCCATCCCCTTCCCCTTCCCCTTCCCTTGCTATATCTCCCACTCCAATCCCGTTCAAGCCGTTTGGGTGGAGAATATTGACCACCTAGGTAATTTTGGTTCTAGTTCACGTTCTCGTTTAGTTCCATTTCAATCCTCATTTACCCCAAAGCTTCAACCATCGGTTTGCCTCGAACTTTGGTACATCTAAATCCTCTACCGTCGAGTAACATAATTCATTCACCGATACTACTGTCTCCATCTCCTTTCGTTCTCGAGAAGACAGCTTCACCATCACCTTCACCACGATTTAAATTCTTCCAAAGAGGCACTTTGTGTCGATTGCGCTCGTTTCTTTAATCCTTGAAGGTTTAAGCTTCTTATCTGAAATATAATCCCCAATCCCCATATTACGCTTCATGCCATCGCGCATCCATCCTGAAGGAACAACAGGGCGGTACGGCATCTTGGCTAAAGATTAGAGAAGGGGGAAAAGGAAAGAAGGAAGAGGTAGTTGTGATCAACATACCTTTCTATTCATCAACTGAAGAAGGAAAAAACTATAATAACAAACACGCGATCTTTACATTATTTCATCGATAAGAAGATTATCTTCAATTCAATCTCGACAACTCCGTTTGGCGGAACTTACGGACTTCCCTTCCAACTGGGGGAAATTCGATTTCTTATCGAGCGACTTACACCTATAATTTATCGGACAAGATAACATCAACATTATGGCTACTTCTTCGATGAGGATAGGAAGTTGGTTACTATTCTTTCTAGCAATTTCAATAACGGATGCTTTCTACATACCAGGTACGTCTGCCGCTTTCTGCCATATCCATCTCATCCCATGCCCTTCTCTGCTAGATGTTCAACTCCGCACAATCATCTGACTGTTCTCCCATTCATATAGGTTGGTCAATTAAAAACTATAAAGACAACGAAGCAATCCCTTTGCTAGTCAATAAGGTTTACTCCGACAATACACAATTACAATATGCCTACTACGATCTGCCATTCGTTTGTCCTCCAACCGGTGTTCGTCATGCCGGATCTTCTCTGCTCAGCGGCCAAAGCATATCGTTGAATCTCGGCGAAGTCTTACGAGGGGACAGAATCACACAATCCGATATCGAGTTGGTTATGGGGAAGGATCAAGAATGTAATTTCCTCTGTTCCAAAACAGTCAACCGGAGAGATCTCAAGCGCGCAAAAGAATTGGTTAAGGATGGTTATGTTGTGGAATGGATTGTGGATAATTTACCTGGAGCAACGAGTTTTGTGACAGTCGACAAAAGTAAGAAATATTACGCTGCTGGATTCAAATTGGGTTATAAGGATTTTTCTCAAACTAGCAAAGCGAGATATTTCATCAACAATCATCTTACAATCGTTCTTCGATATCGAAAAGCTCCAGGAAAGGATGGAGAAAAGGGTGGAAAGGTTATTGTTGGGTTCGAAGTTTATACCAAAAGTGTTGGAGCTGATAAGAGAGTGGAATCGGGATGTCCTGCGGATTTGAATGATGTCGATACACCATTTGAATTATATCTCGCCCCGAACCATACCGATTCTTCATCAGCCCTCGCATACCCACTTTCATCATACCATCCACCGGAAAGGGAAATAGATTTAGATGATGGAGCTACAATGGAGATCCCATACACCTACTCTGTCTATTTCCGTGAAGATGAAAAGGTCGAATGGAGAAATCGATGGGATCTATACTTCATTAACCAAGAGGAAGGATCAAGAATTCATTGGTTGGCTATCGTCAATTCATTGATTATTTCAGGTCTTCTTAGTGGCATTGTTGCTATGATCTTAGCCAGAACTGTTCGAGGAGATATTAAAGCATATACAAAGGATGTCTCGGGAGAAGATGGAAAATTAAAACCAAAGAGAAGATCTAGACCTGGTAGTGGAGCAAGATCACCTAAAACTGGGGAAAAAACTGGACTCGGTCTATTGGATCAGGTTGATACCGAAAATGATGCCGATGTTTCTTCCGATGACGAGCAATTGGAAGACATCACTGGGTGGAAATTACTTCATGGAGATGTTTTCCGTCCACCTCCTTATGGATATCTTCTAGCACCTTTGATCGGATCTGGAATGCAACTCGTTTTCATGGCCTTTGGATTACTTTCTCTGAGTAGTCTAGGTATACTGAACCCTAGTTTCCGTGGTGGATTCATCAGTGTCGGAATCGGTCTTTTCATCTTCGCGGGAGTTTTCTCTGGTTACTTCAGCGCACGTGTTTACAAAACATTTGGAGGTCTCAATTGGCGCAAAAATACCTTGATCACAGCCATTCTCTTCCCTGGTCTTCTCTTTTCTCTAGTCTTCATTCTCAATTTATTCGTCTGGGCCCAAGCATCTAGTACCGCCCTTCCATTCGGTACCCTCATCGCTCTGGTATTCTTATGGCTTTGCATCCAACTCCCTCTTGTCTATGCCGGCTCTTACTACGGTTACACACGTTCCGGTGCATGGGAATCCCCTACAAAAACGGCTATTATCCCTCGTCAAGTACCAATTCAACCTTGGTATATCCGTTCTACCTCTTCAATTCTCCTGGCTGGTCTCATCCCTTTTGCAGTAATTTTCATCGAACTTCTTTTCGTCTTTCAATCACTTTGGCAAGATAAAAGTGGGTATTACTACGTATTCGGGTTTCTCTCTCTCATAACTCTTCTTCTCATGATCACAATTGCGGAAGTCACAATCGTTACCATTTACATTAAACTTTGTGCTGAAGATTACAATTGGTGGTGGCATTCTTTCCTTGTAGGAGGTGGATCAGCAGTTTGGGTTATGGCATATTGTGTGTGGTTTTACATGAGAAGGTTGCATATTGAGGGATTTGTTAGTGGAATGTTGTTTTTTAGTTATTGCGGAGTCGTGGCTGTTACTTATGGGTTGGCAACGGGAACAGTGGGATTTTTGACCAGTTTTTGGTTTGTGAGAAGGGTTTATGGGTAAGTTATTGAAAGTTTTCTTATGTCTTCTCTCTTTAGGCTTGATCAGGTATTTAAGTGGTGATTCCCTTTGAAAGAAAGAGAGGGGAATGGATGCCGATTTTCGCTTGTGGTGGGGTCGAGGTTGATATACAATTTCGAAGCTAATGATATGATAGTGCGATTAAAGCAGATTAATAATACAAATAACTACGAACGAATAAACGAGTGGATGTAAAACTTCTAGTTCCAATACCATTATTTCGTTTCTCGGCGTTTCGGTTTGGATGGAATAGGATTAAGGTTGGGAATAGGAATAGCAACAGGAGTTCAGTTCATGTGAGAAATAGGAGCGTGGGGAGAGGAAGGGGAGGTAAGAGAAGAAAGGAAGGAAACGACATAAGTAGGACAGGACCTCAGGTGTGGAGGAGAGGGGTAGGTGGGAGTTGGAGCTACAGGGGAGGATTAAGTACATGTACATTTGCATGTGTATGTACAAGAAATAGCGAAGAATAAAATAAATAATTTAATACAAATTCTTGTAATGTGTTGGTGGATTGGTGGATGTATGTATGTACATTTGTATATTCGCATAATTTGTTCGGTAGTAGAGTAGGTAGAGTAGAGTCTTCAGATGATTCTGATAGACAGTGGGAATACATGGATGGCTTTGGAGATTCTGTGATTTGATCATTGATGCAGGGACATGCACTCTCTGTTTTCTGGGGTGGGAGAAAGGGGAAAGTCGGTTGTGGGCCTTGGGTTGAGATGTTTGTGAGTTGTCGTTGGATTGTGGATAATTCTTGTTGTTACGGATTTGACGCGAAACAATTTTGGCAATAATCGACTTTGTGGATAAGAGTAGGCAGTGGGATAATCATCTTTTGTAAGATCTTACATTCATCATACTACAGAGGTTCGAGCGTGGCCTTGTTTCGCGACTTCCAGAATGTCGGAAAGCTGGTAGATTACTCAGATACAACGTTCGTTCATGGTTGACCTGGGTTGTGTTCCTCTGCGTTGCAAGTTTTCTGTGCCGATTCAAGGTGTTGGATAGGGATATTAAATACATAGAGATGGGAGAAAAGTTGACGTCCTGGTGATTTTTGGTTTTGATTGATTATTTGCTACACGGTGGAAGGAGGAGAAAGTATTGGGGTAATGAGGGATGGAGTTGAGTTGGACATGCATGTGATATAGGGAATGCGAGTGAATATGAGAGAGGATAATCAAAATTTTGAAAATCCCTAGGTACTGTCTAGGCAATTCTAGCTAGATTTTGATATCACGGATGGCTATTTAAAATCACCCAGACGCTCTTCAGAACAGAATAACACGTTTCAATATCATGCAGAGAGACGCCGAAAGGGAAAAAGTTGAAATTCTCTGGGATACTTCTCAGGCTCATCGAAGACTTCGCCTGATCTGAGATTGAAACTTGCTTGTTACTCATGTTCAAATTAACTGCTATACTCGCGGTGGAGTTGTTATCGTTGCCATTTTCTTCTCATCTTAGCTTTTTTCTCTTCTTCGCTGTCATTGAGTGATGTGTTATTTGTTATATATACTATTGATCTCACAAATCACATGTCAAATCCCCAGGAGTGAGTGATGTTCCATCTGGAAACTTTCATAATTTCAAGGCACTCGTGTAGAGCCTTCAGGAGTCAACGTCGGAACCATTGTATTGATTGACTCTACTGCTTCTAGGGCTTATAGTCATAGAAAGAGCCTTTCCAGAGAGTTTATATACCTAGTTAATGACCGCCAAAGAAGTACAATACAAGGAGCTCCTGAAGTCCTTCAAACGAGATAGAACGGATAGCATCATCTTGTACGACCCGGGAGCTTCATAATATATATTCAATAGATGTAAGTCTGATGATTCCACGTATTATTTGTGTTGAATGTCTACCGTGAAGTCTTTGGAAAACGGACATATATATAGACGGACCATTATCTACTAGATTACGCCATATGGTTCGAGAGCCGTCTTTCAAGAATCTCCAAGGAAAGAAGCAGAAGAGCTTGGAAAGTAGCGAAGTCAATTCTACCCAGATAGAGAACTAGATATCTCGGATTAAGAAGAGATGAAAAGCTACTTAATTCCATGTGCTTGACTGTCGAAATGAGACAGCTGATTACTTATCATCACTGTATCATCACTGATATATCTATTCATCATATTTGACAAATACTCACCGATCACTAGTGATAGTATAAAAATACACCAAACAACGAAATCACGCTCCGGAAGAGCATCAACTGACACGATGGGTAGATTAGGATGCTCAACTTTGACGAATGAGAAAGATGATATGTGTACTGCGGGCCTGTTGAATGTTTTAATATGACTGATTAAGACTCCAGTTCCTATCCGAGAGTATGGCATGCGTAGTTTCTTTGACCAGAAAGATAATGAACAGTACGGGCGTTTAAATAGAGACGTCCTATATTTTACGAGTCAGTATTGTAATGAATTCTCGGTTAAATACCTATGTAAATCACGAGCATCCATAGTCGCGCCGCACAGAGGAGTTATCATCTGATATATACCTCTAGATACCGACTAACTCGGAAGGAGCTGTTAGACTACAAATGACATCGCAGCTTCATCTTCACATCAACAGTGAATATCTCACCTCTTCACAACAAGAAATTCAAGTCTCTACCTCCAGCCCTATTCCACCACTTCCTACATATATAAACCTCCATTTTCTCCCACAGAGCTCGCCTCTCCAACACCAAGACAGGCACACACAATCTATATATCTAAGCAATCGTTAAAATCCATCTGAAGCATATCCATCTCCATCCCCCATCTCGACTGAACCATTTCGAGGGGAAAAGAAAAGGAATAGGAAAGATTTCTATACCTTTATACCTTCATATCCGCCTCAAAAATCATCGACAATAAATATTAGGAAGTGACAATGATACAATACTCCACTTCCCATCGAGTCACATCAAACCCACCATCTTAATTCCCATTTCCCATCTCCTCCAACCACACAACCAATACTCCACCCAATATTAATCCCCTCCTAATGTTCTTGATTCCATACCTACCCTCTCTAAACACACCGTCAAGTGTGAACTTTCCTCACCTATTTATATCTCAAGTAAGGAAATCGGATATCAAGTGATTGAGTAAAGTCTATAGCACCTCGTACAGATTTTCCAACCCAAAATGTTTTTCGAATCTCAAATTGATTAATGAATCTTTTAATATGGTTTATTACAAAAGAAATACATACAATTGGAGAAAAAAAAGAATATAATCTAAAAAGAAGTTAATAATAAATCATTTAATAAGTGATATATATCATACAAATCAAACAAATCAAACTCAAGCCAATACAATATCCATCTTCCACAACTCAATATTGCTCCTGGTAATATCTTGAACGTTTCGTTCAATCCAACCCCAATCCGACGCGGTCCTGTAAGTGAATAGTTCTTATAGTATAGTTAACTCATTATCTATCTTATGCTAATACATCATTCAGGATCGTAGACAAAGACGCAAAGCTGCTGCTCAGCATGCTGCCGCTGCCAATAATGCTCTGAAAACTATCGACCCTTCAACAAAAGCCCTCGATACCTCTGCAACCACTACCAACCCCTCCACAAAAGCTGCCAATACCTCGAATGCTGATCAAGATATGGAGGTGGAAGCTGAAAGTCATTGGCATGAAGGAGAAGAGATTACCTATTGAATGTACTATAATTCTTTTTAGCTGCTAATGAAATCTGACACATTTGCACTCTATATTATACATATACAGACAACCATCCCTACCCCCCAATCCCCATTCATCTCACTCTTCACTCATCTCACTCTTCACTCCTCCCCACTATCCTCATGTTCAAAATATCTCGACCTTGTCCCCGTCTCACCCACTCTCTTAGCATTTCTACTCGGTGTTTTTCTCGTTGCCGGACTAGAAGTTACGGATATCGTTCCTCTTTTTTTCGTCGCCGAATTCCTCGGTACTGATTTCTTCGGAGAGGGTTTTATCACTTCTTCCTCCTCTTCTTCCGCGTCATCATCCATTTCGATATCGGATAGTGAAGAAGATGCATTATCCTCAACATCGTCATCATCCTCCGAGTCTGGTATACGTTTTCGTTTACCAGAAGTTTTTGGTATTGAAGCTGCTGGTTTCGCGGGAGTTTTCGACTTAGGTTTGGAGATTGGAGTGGGTTTTGCTTTTGCGGGAGTCTTGTTCGTCGACGCTGCAGGTCTTCCTCTACTGCGGGGTGTTGGTGCAGGAATTATAACTTGCGGTTTTTTGTGTTGAATTTCATCCTCTGACTCTAATTCATCTTCCGAAGTTGGATTTGTCGCGGTGTTTTCATTCCCAATAAATTGAAATGTTTGAGAAGTGGTGGATGAAGTACCATTGGTACCATTAGTACCATTAGTGATCTCTTTTCCTTCATCTTCCACGATAAATCCACCTCCATCTCCATCATCCTGTGAAGCAACAACTGGAAAGAAACTAGTCGAGTGATGTTCTTCCGGTTCTTCCTCATCATAACCTTCAGGGAAAAAACCACCTGCCATTTCTTCATCTTGTTGTTGCATCTCCAATGCTTTTTCCTCCAATTCCGGATCTCCATCAACCTCCTTTCCTTTCTTATTCTTATTATTAAACGGATTAACAGCATCAACTTCTTCTCCACCATGTCCATATTCATCCGTCATTCTTTCAATAATTCGAAGTCCCATCAACATTTTCCTCCACATACCTATCGCTGCTTTAGTTTTCTTCTCATCTTCTTTTCTAACTCTTTCCGCTTCATCCTTTTCCCATTCTTCCATAACAAGATCGAAATTCTCCTCAGCAACCACAACACCAGTAATAATTGGTATAGCCATTCTAGCACCAAATTCAAATCCAGTAACAGCTTCCGCATAATCAATACCTAATCGTGTACAAATCCTTTTCGTACCTCTTCTAGGAAAATGAACTGCACCAACCGGTACCATACTTGGAACATAAACATCCATGTTTCCATAGTTGTTTTTCGGTATCACTCCATTCTCAATTGGTGGAGGAATAATCCAATCAGTTTGATCTCGACTATAAAGACCTTGTAACATTTTCTCTCCACTTTCCAATTCTGCTTCTGCAAGTTCACGTTTTCTATTTGTAGTCGCTGCTCGATATGGTACACGTTTTCTTGGAATTTCACCAGGTAACGGCGCTCGTCCTTCTTTATGCCATGTCTCCAAGCTTTTACAACTGACGACGTCTTTTCGAAGGAAAACTTTCTCTTCTGTTGGATTATCGCCTTTTCCTTTTACAGTAAACATTTTTACATGTTTTGCTGTATCAAGAATAGCTTCTTCTCTTCTAAGATGCCTTTCCAGGACAAATTCTGAAGATGTTTTGAAATAGAGAAGACTTTCTTCTCCTTCTTTTACTTCTTTTTTCTTGGGCTGAATAGCTTTCAGATCAGTAGCTTCTTCATGATTATCAATGTCCGTTTTTGGACATTTATTACTCCCTCTGATATACCCATTCATGACATGTTGAAACCAATCATATTGATCATAACGTTTGATTTTGCCTTTAGAATTGTAGACCGGAATTTTCTCAATTGGAATTCGATTGCCTTTTGTTCGACCAGGTAACATATGACCTTTTAAATATCGTATAGTAACATCTTTAGCTGTACCATCTGATGAATGTCCAACGATATAAGCAGTAACCTGTTTAGCTTTATCAGCTTTTGCACCACGAGGTTCAAACTTTTGAAGAAGTTCAGGATTAGTCGCAATAACATTAAGAACGAGTGGATCAACAGGTATGTATTTTTTTTCGATTGGAGACAACACTTCTGTCCAGTAGTGTGGGAAGACAAGATCTTTGTCGTAAGGCTTTGAAGGTTGTATACGAGTTTTGGCTGGAGTAATATCAACCACAGACTCATCATCGTCTTCTTCATTTTCAACCATGGAAACCCCGTCAGAATCTGATAAATCAATTGGAGCATCTTTGAGTCCATTTCCACGTGAACTTCTTCTTGTCGAATTATTGGCAGATTTGATGGGGTTCTTTGGAGGCACAGTGGATTTTCCGGTTCCGTTTACTTTCTTCGAGGATTTGGCAGGAGGATTTGCTGTAGGCTTGGTGGTAGAATTTGAGATAGGCTTCGAGACATACTTCTCTTCTTCACTACTCTCAGTGTCCGATGTATCATCCTCTGGAATAGGTTCATTTCTCTTCTTGTCCTTCTTCTCTATAGCATCCTCATTCTTATTCCAACCGAATCCTACCGGTTGAAGACTAGCAACCATTCTTGATTCAATTCCAATTCCCCTCAACATTGCAGAAAACAGTTGAGCACCCACATCTCGACTTCCTTCCAAAGCTTTCGCTCGATTTCTAAATTCATGTATATTGATTATCCTTTCACCATGTCGTTCAATATCATGTTCATCTTTCTGGAAACTCTTCGATTCTTGATCAAGTCTTTCGAGAGACATATAACCAATTTTTCGTAAACCCGGTGCGACAATTCTAAACCTTTGCTTCCAATAATGCATCAATAACTTTAAAAGTCGAAACATAGGATCCCCACGACTCATATTGATTTCACCAGCCTCTTGTCTTTCGGCAGGTTGTCCCCAATCTCGTTGACTTCTAACGTCGTTCTTGCCTTTTGTGCTCTTTCCCTTCCCTTTCCCCTTCGATTTTGGAGTATCTCCCCTTTGTAAACCACTATCCTTCCTCCATTTTTCAATCTCACTCAAGATTGTGTCCGGTAATTGTCCCACCAGGATATCTTGTAATTCCTTATCACAAAGCCAAGAATTCCTGATTGCATTATGCCACATTAACATTTGAACGTGGACTTTATGTGTAGCCATTCTTATACCCCTCTCAATTTTACTGGGTCCTTTCTTCGTCCCCAATGGATTTGTAAGTGATATCCTCGTTTCTTTCGTTAATGTAAGTTCGAGATCTCCTGTAGGTATATTCGCAGATGGTTTATCTGCTATATTTGTATCGACATCTTCGAATTCAATATCTTCGTCTTCATCTTCATCCTCATTCTCCGTCGCACCATCGTTGGGTTGTCTATTCGTATTAGGAACATCCTCGAATTCGTCATCGGAAAGGGACGATAAGGAACTTTCATCATCTTCATCTGTAGCTTGGATTTTGCGTAAAATCGCCTTTGTATCCTCGGGACTTTTCGCTCCAGCATCCAGATCGTCAAATAATGTAGCTTTTCGTGGAGTGGCTTTTGATGGTTTGACTTTTTTGCCTTTATTCTGTTGCTTTGACGGGCCTGGCTTGGAATCTGACTCTGGGGAAGAAGAACGTAAACGTTTGCGCGGAAGGAATGGAGGCATATTGAAAATGTGTCACCGAAACATAATCTTGAGAAGAATTAAAGTCGATCAAGTTGATGTAATTATCGTAGAAATTCCAAATTAACACGAACTCGACACGAAGTCAGGCGTCGCAGAGATAAAGTTTGACGCGCGAAAATGATCAAAGTTTCGAATAATGAGGTCATCAATCAATCAATCAAGCAATCAGGTACCGACAGGGGTTTGAAAGGCCGATCGCATTGTTGGAATATGAATATGATGGGGAAAGACAACAAAGGTATTGATGATAAGGGGGACAACGAGGGTGAGAGAAGGCAATGGTGTAAATTTTACATGTAGCAGTATTGATGAGCATGTAATATTGGTGTCTTGAATATCTTCCTCTTGGCTGGCTTTTGAAGAAGTAAAGATGCTAGATGCATGAGTTTTATCGTAAAAACCCGTATTTGCATGCTATTGGATCGGTAATGTTCACGTTTACTCATACTGTCCATAGTATCCATACTGTTCATACTGTTCGTGCTGCTCATAATGCTCATGCTACCCATGCTGCCCGTACTCGTATATTGTCGTACTCTTCATCTATGAATGTTGTCTCAATCACCCCTCCTCCTCCTTCTCCTCCTCCTCCAGCTCGACTCCAAAAGGTATTCTCAAATTCTATTCCAAAACTCCAGATGATACCCAAACCATACCAATGTACTCTTATATTTATTCATCATTATCATTATCCATTCCATCATTATGTGCAGCAGTAGAAGAACCTTCCATCCTATCTTCCGAACCAGATACCTTCATTTCATGACCATGCATTTGTCTCCATTCTTTGATACCTCGATTGATCTCTGCTTTATTAACACCATCTTTAACCAAACACATCTTGACTCCCAAGGATTCCACATTCCTATTCCTTGCCTCATCATCAAAGAATAACATATCTTTATATGCTATGCCCGTACTCTTTTGTAATTTCGTAAAATGTGTAATCTTGCTTCCAGGATAGATTTCGAGCTGATCAAAGTATTCAATCGCTTTCCTCTTCTTCCCATCTATATCCATAACATGGAGTAATCTTAACATTTCTCTCCCTAGATCGGGAGCCGATGTGCGAGACGCGGCTCCAACCATTATGCCATGATTTTTGAGTTGTGCGAGAATGGACGGGACTTCATTGTAAAAAGTAAAACTTTCGCCCCAACGATCGGTCGTCGCAGAATGTTCAGAGTTTGCTTTGATCGGAGGGGTAACATGTGTATCTACCCAGAAAGGCCATAACGTATAATCGAGATCGAATACGACAAGTTTTGGAAGGGGGAGGGAATCTGTAAAGGTAGATGGAGGGGTATCGATTGGAGATATTGAGGAAGGGTTATTGGTTTTCTTCAATCTTTTGCCCATTGTCGCGAATAAAAGGATGAGTGAGAGAGTGATGAAATTCGTATTGTTTGAAGGGAGAATTGTGTATATAGTAGTACTAAAGAATGGAATTAGTTTCACGAAAGTTTGTTGCAGTAGACAGAGAAGAAATCTTACCAGAGAAATGGTTGATGTTGAGTTATTATTCACGATTGCGATGTTGGGAGGTTGCGCCGCCCGCATTGTATTGTGAAAGTTTTAACGAAGTAAAGCCTAATTTGGGGGCGAAGAACGAAGAATGAAGAACGACACGGCACGGCACGGCGTCATACAATTCATAATCTTCAGCTCATTGTTCAATATTATTTTGACTCTTCAGCTGGATTGAATATTTCAAAGTCAATTCATCCATCCATCAATCTATTTACTCGACTATATCGATTGATATCGTCTAGTCGTTGACAATAAGACCGGTTCTCTACATAAAAAGTCGATACACCAATCTTCATCCATTACTTTGTACTTCTCCATCCTCTTCATACGAGCTTATGTCTCACTCTTCCCGATCGTTATAAACTGTCTCACATTTGCCGTTGATGACCCTAGGCCGTCCTTCTAGACTTTCGAAATATCATCTTCAAGAGGCATAGTAGTTTGTTTGATGGTACGATGAACTACCATGTCAGAAGTACATGAACAACCAAAGAATACAACATCGCGTCATCATACTATACGTGAAGCACGACACGAGGATATTCCATTGCTAGCAGACGTTGAACGCTCAGCAGCTCAATTATTCACATGTTTCAACGTTCCCGTTGATGATTCCGTCTTGGATTCATCACTATTAATGAGCATGTCAAAGAATCACCATCTCTGGGTGGCTGTTGATGGTGAAGACAAACCCGTGGGATTTCTTGGAGGTTTTAGGGTTGATGATAATTTCCATGTGGCTGAAGTCTCGGTCAAGAAGGATAATCAGAGGCAAGGTATTGGGAATTCTTTAATGTATAGAATGATGAAAGATACAAAAGAAGAAGGATTCCAAGCGATTACTCTCACAACCAACAAAATTCTTCCTTTCAATCGTCCTTGGTATCAAAGCTTAGGATACATTGAACTTGAAGCAAAGGATATTGGCAATGAATTGACTCTTTTAATTGAAGAAGAATCAAATCATCTTGACAATAATATCAGGTGTGCTATGAGAATGAATATCTCATGATATTGAGGCAGAACAATCCTTTTCTCTTTCCAGACCGCCACCCGTGATGGATGAGTGAGTGAGTTCCAAAGAGGCGATGTGATGATGTCTTCAAAGTATGGTACATGGATGTTCCATATTTCTCAAAGTGATCTCCTTCAAATCTAAAGGTCTCTAATCAAGCAATACCTGGGCAAAATGCGGCACTTGGAACTTCTTTCAAGAATTATCTGAGCTGATTACGACAGTACCATGTTATTAAAGGTTGTAGAACCTGATATCTCATAGTCCGAAGTCGATGGGAAACTTACAGAATTCCACGCGGATGTCCGCTCCAGGGAAAAATCGCCAATGCAATATCAGAAATAGAAAAGAGTGGTTCAATTAGTTTCCAATCAGTACCTTTCCGTTAAGCTGGCTCGGCTAGCCAGATGGTTACACTTAGACAAGTAACACAATATGATTCTATCGGGGGGTTTCAATCAAATTAATAATTGAAAATACTTTTGAGATATCAATTGTATTACTTTTACCTTTTACGCAAAGAAACCATTTGATATTCTCTTGATTCTCTTATCGATGATCTGATCTGATCTTCTCTTGATTGAACCATTCAACAACCATGCTCCTCATGCAAGTCAATCTTCACCCCAAACTTGCCCCACCATTAACCTCAATTTAGTTATACATTTATTTCTTAATATCTACAAAAACTTCCGTATGGAGTATTTTGATCTTTTCATCCATCATGTCCAACTTTAGCAGGGTCAACATGTTTTACGGTAAGCTACATGATCTTGGTGGGTCTTATCCGTTTAATATGGCCAAGTCTACCGAGGCTGATAGGTTGGAATAGAAATGGGACTTTCCTCATGTACTACCGGTACTGATATAGCACAGAGTACTCTTAACTCATGTTGTTTGATATCATGGATAAGAAGATATTGAAGATGGGGGTACGATTTTGGGGGACATACAAAGTAAACCTCAAGTACCTTCATTCTTATCATGCTGTTTTTATCTAAACTGGCTGCTCTTCTCTTGACTCTTTCCCCTCATTGATATCACTCAACACCTACTTGGTACTTGTTAATCTCTCTTACCTGGATTTCTGAATAATCATTGCATCCGCCTCAACTTCACCTCGAGTGTACCACAAGTTCATCACGAGCTCACCATAAGTTCATCATCATTGAGATTCTACAATCAAGCTTTCGTTTAGATTCGATATACCATTTACCACGGTCCATCAAGATGGAACAAACGATGATTGATAAAAGAAATCCGTCACTTCGAGGTCTTTCGCCAGACTCATCAACCTACAAATCTGAAAAAGTGGCTATATCCGATGGAGAGAGTCATTCCCAATTAGCGGAAGTCAATGAAACGGGTCATGTTCAAGAAGTTGAACGGAACTTTTCTTTACTTTCTATATGTTCAGTTGGACTTGTTACTGGAAATACATGGGCTGCTTTAGGTGGTAGTATTGCTACAGCTATTTAGTAAGTTATTATATTTATCAAAATGCAAAACGAAGACTAACATATTAACAGTAATGGAGGTCCACCTGGTGTTTTATATGAATTCATTGCTGTATCAATATTTTATTGGCTCGTTGCAGCTTCTTTGGCTGAATTAGCTTCATCAATGCCAAGTAGTGCTGGAGTTTATCATTGGGCATCAATCACTCCTGGTCCAAAATATGGTAAAATTTGTGGCTGGTTTGCTGGTTGGTGGAATACATTTGCTTGGATTTGTGGTGCAGGTAAATTTAATCTCATCAATTCTTAAGACGCATCTAACATTCAATAGCTACGATGTCATCTATTGCTTCAAATGTTGTAGTTGCAATATATGGTCTTTATCATCCTGATTATGTAGTGGCTAGATGGCACATCTTCATAGGTTACATTATCATAACTTGGATTGCTTGTTGTATAGTCTTATTCGCTAATCGTGCTCTTCCAATGATCAATAATATTGGACTTGCTTTTATCTTGGGTGGTGTTTTGTAAGTTTTCATCACTCAGGTTCTTGTGATGATTGACTAATTCTGTACTATCAGTATCACAATCATAGTTTGTGCTATCATGCCATCTCGTACGGGTCATGCGACCCATTCTTTTGTTTGGGCAGACTGGGCCAATGATACCGGTTATTCCAGTAATGGATTTGTTTTCCTTGCAGGAATGTTAAATGGAGCCTACGCTGTTGGTACACCTGATTGTGTTTCTCATTTGGCGGAAGAAATTCCAAATCCTAGGAAGAATATACCACTTGCAATTGGTGCTCAAATGAGTATTGGTTTTATTACAGCATTTTTATATACGATAACTATTTGTAAGTTTCCCCCCTTGTGTCTCTTGTCTCTCGTGTTTCATACTTCTCTTACGTACTGAGTTTCCTCTTCTTCTGTAAGATACTAATCATTCTCTAGTCTACGCAACAACCGATCTCGATGCTGTATTGGCCGCGCCGTTTTTCCCACTTACTCAAATATATCTGCAAGCCACCGGTACCATTGCCGGAACAACCGGTCTCCTTTTCGTTATATTCTTTCCAATATTCTGTACCCTTATCGGAACATATATAACTGCGGGGAGATGTCTTTGGACTCTTGCTCGTGATGAAGCAGTTCCTTTCTCAAACTGGCTACACGTAATTCATCCCCACCACAAAAATCCCCTCAACGCAACAATCGCTTGTGGTATTTGCAGTACCATCCTAGGCGTTATATATGCCGGTTCATCAACAGCATTTAATGCTTTCGTCGGATCTTTCGTCGTTCTTCTTACTCTCTCTTATCTAGCCTCGATTCTCCCATTCGTTTTCACGGGTCGCTTCAATCATTCTCCTCAAGAATCAGGTCCTTACAATAATAGAATGATTCCTGGTTGGTTTCAAATGAATGACGCTGTGGGTTATACTGTCAATATCATTAGTTGTCTCTATATTATTGTGTTTGTGGTTATTTATTGTTTTCCTTACGCAATACCTTTCGATGCAGCGAGTATGAATTATTCATGTCTTATTGCGGGAGCTTTATCGATCGCAGCGGGCATTTGGTGGTTAGTTAAGGGTGGGAATTACAAAGGACCTCAAGCTGGTTTTTATGGTCAATCGGAAGTGGATTCTGATGATGGGAGGAATGTTTTGAATGGTGTTCCTGTTGGTGTTGGTAATAATGATGGCTTGCATAAAGGACTCGAGGCTGGATTGGAATGATGGGAAGGGACTCTAGGGGTGTTGTACTGTCTCAAGGTTTCTCCTTGGTGCAAGGAAATCCACACGCTTTGGTTGCTGTTGGGTAAAGGATGAAATGGTCTGGGAGTTTTGATACTTTTGTTTTTTGTATCCGTACTTTTTACGCTGAGAGGATATATCATATATCGACTTATCTATAAACAATATCTTTAAATCGCACCACTAAATAAACTCAAACAATTATCAGTAAAAATCTCCACAGTACAAACAAATCCATTCATCACACAACTCTATCCTCCTTCCGCAAAAGAAAACCCACATCCACTCTTCCACTCCTCTAAACAATTTTTCATCCAATCATCTCTTCGTTTAAGATAGCGCTTACTCGAGATTTTTTCCGCATCGTTTATGTATAAATCGCCCATTCGCACATCTCGCCTTTTTATTTCAATTCCTTCTTTACCTCAACAAAATCGATCGAAACGGAATCATTAAAACCCGAATCTCATTTTCCAATCCACGATTTTATTGAGTTTTTGGGTATTGCATATTTGAATCTGAGCGTCGAAATGAAGGATTGCATGGTTTATTTTGTTACGGGGGGAAATAAAGGTGTGTGTTTGTATTTGTGTGGTTTTTGGGATGGGAAAGAGGGGAAAAGAAAAAGGGGGCCCCTTTTTTTGAAGTGCGGGGGTTCGCTTAGGGGTTTCCACATTTTCTTTTCTTTTCTGTGGCTTTGTGATGGATTTGGGGTGCTGGGATTTTGCTGGATGGGGTTGAATATGTATATGAATATAATAGTGAAGACGGGAATGGAAATAAAGATGGAAATACTAACACGCAAATCAACATAGGAATCGGACTCGAATTAATCCGCACACTTCTCCAGCGCGAAAATACACTTGTTATTGCCACCAAACGCGCTCTTTCTACCGATTCGTCTGAGCTGGAAGGCTTTTCTAGAGTGCAAGGCTCGAGACTTGTTGTTGTGATCCTTGCTTCGGATATCGGCGATGGGACCGAGAAAGAGAAAGAGAATACGCTTGATGATTTGGTAGGGAGATTGAGAAATGAAGGAGTAGAGCGAATCGATACCTTGATCTTGAATGCCGGCGCGGCAACAAGTTTCGAGAGTGTAGAGGAGACGAGCGTGCAGGAGCTGCAGGCGCATTTTCAGATTAATACGGTGTGGCCGATTCGGATTTATCAGGTTTTGAGACCTCTTTTGATGGCTTCTTCTGTTTCTGGAGAAGGGAGAGAGAAGAGGATACAGAAGAAGGTTGTTTATGTTTCGAGCTACTTGGGCTCGATTGGCGGAATGGAAGATGAGACGCTGTCGCTTGCGTATGGGATTAGTAAGGCGGCGGGAAATTATTTTGTGAGGAAATTGCATTTTGAGGAGGAGGGGAGGGGGGTTGTGTGTGTTGCGGTGCATCCGGGGTATGTTTTTCTTTTTTTCTTTTTCTTTTTTTCTTTTTCTTTTTTTTTCTTTTGGGGGGGTGGATGAAAGAGTTTCTAAGAATATGGATAGGAGATTGGCTAATTGTAGAATCTTCTAATCGGAATATAGATGGGTTAAAACAGACAATGGCCAAGCATTTGCGGATAGTTTGGGGGTGAAGGAACCACCGATGAGTTTGGAGGAGAGTGTGAGTGGGGTGATGAGACAGGTGTGTTAAGTTCTTTCACTTGGAGGACTCAGGGGGTTTTAATGTATTACTGGATAATTGCTAACGCTTGATTTGCGCGTCTAGATTGATATAGCGAGTAGGGAAACTACTTCTGGATGCTTTGTTTCTTGGAAGGGAGATTTGGTTCCTTGGTAGATGTAATGGGACAGGTCAGTGGATTGTTAGGGAAGTGGTACTTTCTATACGGACTGGAATTAATGAATGGATTTCTTTACCTGTTGGGTCATTTATCTTTACTTCCAATGACTGTGCGGATGAGTGTTGTGTTGGTTCAATTCTTATGAACGTTGGGGAACTCGCCGTTCATGAAATCGCAAGTCAAAAGATGATTTACTTCCAGTATCCAAAGTTTATATGTGATCTTCAACGTGAAGGGGAAATGGTATGAACATGAATATATCGAAATGTTTCTCTATACAGAATATTTGCACACACTGTCTCTCTTGCTATTTTCTTGAATCCTACCCGACCGAACTTCAAACGTTAGCCCTGCTCCCAATTCACGGCCTCAAATTCCTCGTTACATGTAATTTCACGAGATTTCCTTGTGGCAAAATGCTATAAATATGGAATGGTGTGTTGAAAAAAATAAGAAATTATTGTGCAGAGATGATAACAAGGCAATTCTTATGGTGTCACGTTCTGATTTGAATGGAAGGTTTTGTCGGGGTTGGGTAGCACTATTGGCAAGTTTAGCCTCCCTGCGCTTCCACCTTCCAAGACAGTCTTTACCTGGACTGATCACAATTGCGTGCTTTCATACATATCTCATCCTACATTTAACATTACAATCATAACAATCATTACAATCTACCTCCTAAGGGTTCTTAACTTCATATTTTGACCTTCCTTGAAGCCTATATATCTTATCCTATTTAAATAAATCATGTCAACCAACTTCTCGGAAATCCCCATCTTAGACCTAAGTCTAGCAGATGATCCATCCACAAAACCACAACTTTTGAAAGAACTCAATTATGTTCTACTGAACGTGGGATTTCTCTACGTGAAAAATCATGGCGTTCCCAAGAATACTATAGATCGACTTGTGAATGCCCTGCCAAGTTTATTTGCACTTCCTGACGAGGAAAAGAATTCGATAGCTTTGGAAAAGTCACCGCATTTTCTAGGATATAGTGGTATGGAAGCAGAGACTACTGCTCAAGTATCAGATCAAAGAGAGCAGTTTGAATTTGCGACAGAATTGAAATCTTCTTGGGTTGAAGGAGATCCAATTTATAAGAGACTGCTGGGGCCAAATCAGGTGAATATCACGTGTGTGCATATACTCATGCATGATTCTAACATTTTGATAGTGGCCTTTATCGATCCCATCAATCCGTACCATTGTTGAAAATTACATTCAATCGTTGTTTAAACTTTCTGCGAGGTTTCTCACACTCGTTGCGGAAGCGTTGAACATTCCTCCATCATCACTTCACTCCTTTCTTTCACCTCAACATCGCTTAAAAGTCGTTCATTATAGTCCCATCACCTCACCCAACAATAATCAAGGTGTCGGACCTCACAAAGATTCCTCAGGATGGTGGACCTTTCTCCTTCAAGCTTCTCCTCCTCATATCCGTGGTCTTCAAGCTATGAATCGATCAGGAACGTGGATCGATGTACCGAATATCCCAGAAACATTTGTTGTCAATATTGGACAAGCTTTTGAAGTAGCTACTAATGGTTTATGTCCGGCTACAATACATAGAGTACTATCTAGCGAGTATGATAGATATAGTATTCCTTTTTTCCAAGGTGTACGGGGTGATGCTACGAAAAAGGATTTTGAAAATTTATGGCCTCAATTAGAGGGACAAGGAACGAAGGAATCTGAAAGTGGTAAGAGTATAGACTCGCCATTTTTGAGTGGAAAGTATGATACTTGGGGAGAATCTCAATTGAGAACAAAGGTTCGAAGTCATAGAGATGGGGGAAAGAAGCTTTATCCTTCTGTTTTTGATAAGTATATTAATGAGTAATCATGACTCACAAGGCAAGACCTAAGCTTGTCACCGGGATTTGATTGCTTCCTCATAAGGTCTTGAGTTGTGATTACGAGACATGGCTTCGTGATTTTAGATTGACCAGCGAATCCACTTGATACCAATCCCCACGATGCAAATTTACATTCAAACAGTTGAAAAATACATACGGAATATAACATCACGATTTAACCACGCTTGAAAAGATTGATCATGCTAGAAGGAGTATCAGACAGGTCAATATTTCCTCTCGGTCTTTCAGTTGACCTTTATTTATTGGGGCGCGAAGGCCAAAAAAATACAAGAATTCTCGGACGCCTAACTTTTCAACATGACATGGACTTATTGAGGCTATGGTGATAAATTCTCATTCAAAGTATCCTTACACGGAAAGCATTCGATCATAATTTTGTCATCTGAGTTCTGAGTAGAAGGTCCACGTGCTCGGTGTCTTGGGCTTGGTTCCAAAGTTGCCATCATCTGGAAATATCGCCGTGTATTCAAGCGTGGTACTCAGCAGAGTTAGAGAACCATAGCATAGTGGCAAAAGTAACAATTTTGATGCTCAATTGCATCATGTAGGTGTTTGAATCAATGCATCTTATTTCCTATCTTCATTGGACACTACTACAACGTTGCAATGATTGGTCCTATCCCACATCATGCGCAAACTTCATTGTCATCCCCTTCCTTAAATTCTGACCTTTTTCGAATAAAATACACCGAAATTATCATGTCTGACAGAAACTGCAAGTGCGCTCTCGCTACTCCTCCCGTAAATTCGACACAGTCGCATCTCTTTTTGACCGCTACCTTTCTCCAGAATAACTGGGTTGCAATCATACCATGGCATATACCAACTTCAGGAATATCTTTACAGCTATAAGATCTTTTCATGAAAGCACGTCCCAACTTGTATTCCCACCAAGTTTTGACTTTTTCTTTCTCGAAGAAACTCTTCAAGGAACCTCGTTTTCTAACATTCGGTTGGTTCCAGACTTGATTACTAGACTCTTCCTTTCTTTCCAAAATATGACCTCTGGTTAAAAGTGGAATTCCCATCTTGATAAAAGCTGCAGGCCAGTGTCCTTCCATGGCTCGATCTTCCAGGTAGTCATAGCCGCCGATTTCAACTACTAATGTCTCTCCGTTGATAGAATTAAATCCTTCAGGATCTGTTACAGTTTCGAATCCGTACTTTGCAAAAAATCTTGCATCTCGAGGGCAGAACTCTGGATCTTGCATTAAGTTCCTAGCGTTTGGTGAAATTTCTGTAGATATTGTTAACATCCCGATTCCCATCCATTGATATTCCGACTAACTTACCTAAGATCTCCATAAGTTTAAGAAGTACAGCAAATTGTTCAAAAGATCTCTTTGGTTCATTGTAAGGACGATGAAGAGATCCTAATGCAAGACAAACAACATTCGTTGGCTTTACTTTGCCTTTCACCATGCTCTTAACAAGTCTCCTCAGTTTGGCTTCATCCTCACTGCGGAGCTTGTATTTCTCAAATATCGCATCGAGTGCCGATTCCTCCAAACGACGGTATCTAGACCAGCCTCTGATCACTGTCAATCCTTCTCCGGATCCAGTCCACTCCTCTTGCTCTCTATAAATGTTTATAATTAGATATATTTCCTAAAACTATGATGATAGAAATTATACGTACCTATAGAACTCGATTTTCTCAGCATCGGGAGAATTCAACGAGAATTCGCCTGGACCTTCCGATGAGAATCCTTCTGGACTTTCATACTCATGCCATTCATTATCCTCTCCCAGCATCATCCATTTTCTATCTCCATATCGAATAATATCACCAATATCCCAATGACCCGTAGGTGGAGAAAATGGTGTATCTGTCAATGTAGTGGCTGGTGAATCTACGACCATTTTAACCTCCATACCTTTGGATTCTCCATTTGTAGATGGAGAACTCATATCAAGGGTCTTGAAAATGTCTTTTTGTGTTTCTGTTACCACACGTATATCCATTCCGCCAAATTTTTTATTGTCTGCGAAAGAAGTCATATCGATGACTTTTTCCTTGTTGTTGTAGTTATTTGGTTTCAGGAATAATGTCTAAGTGAAATAACCAGATGTATATATGTCAGTAATTTCGCTTAGAAGTGGGGTCATGCCGTATGAAGAGTTTGAAACGGAAGATTGAAGTACGGTGAATGGCATGATATCTTGTCTTGGTATATCTCTGCTATCTATTCACTTATCTGGTAAATTGTGGTGAGCATCTAAATTATTCACTTGGTATTATAGTATGATGTGATTCTTGGGAAATCTCATACATCTAATTTATCTAATAAGTAGTCCCATTAAGCGCTGGTGAATTGTTCTTCATGTGATTCGAGCTCACTTTAGATATTATCTTCAAAAATAAAAAAGTCATCTCCTGTTGCTAATTTTAATTTGTGATTGAGCCTTTTTATGTCACAATTTACTCCATGAAGACACCATAGAAACATGGAAATCAAATAATTCATCGAATTTGTAGACTATGAAGAGAGAAGAGCTGACTACGCAGAGCAGTCCTCCTTCTTAACCTTTAACCTAGCCATAATGCCCCTGATATCATATTCAAGAAGCATCAATATGCCTCTGTGAATAATCCTGTCTCAGAAGCCAAAAAATATCGATCAGGATCTCTTTGAGAAAAAAGTGATCCCACTAATCTCCAAGCATCTACAAACCATTGAAACTTGCCTCCTGCTTCCTCTTTTTTCCAGAACAATTTAGTATCTCTGATACCAGTGCCAATACTACTAATCGTAGGAATCTCCTTGTAATCATAAGTTTTTTGGATCGCCACAAACTTCTTTTTTCCATCCCACCAATTATCCATTGGAGGTCTTCCTTCACCACGATACCAATTGCGAACTCCCTGTACAATCTTGCTTCTGTTTTCCAAGATCAATCCCATCTTAATGAATACTGCAGGCCAAGGACGATCCATAATTCGCTTATTCATACAGTTATATCCACCAACTTGAAAGACTAAGGTTTCCTCATTTACAGCTTCAAATCCTTGAGGGTCATCCACAACTTCAAATCCGCAGCGTGTAAGAAATCTCTTATCTCCAGGTGAAAAATCGGGATCTTGCATAACTTTTCTAGCAGTGGTTGGAATCTCTATAGATGATATTAGCGATCAAGGTCTTTTTAGCAAGATGCTCATTAAGAATTATTCATACCCAAAAGTTCCATAATCTTCATGAGAACTGCCAATTGTCCAAACGATGCTTTTCTCTCTCCACATCGTTCAAAAGATCCCAAGCCAAGACAAGCTACATTTTTCGGCTTTACTTTCCCTTCTTTCATCGAATCCAAAAAATCTCGAAGCATCTTGACATCTTCGTGCTGGATAGATTTTCCTATCTTCATCGCTTCCAAATATTCATCGGATAATCTCTTAAGTGTGACCTCATCTTCATGTTGAATGACCTTTCCTTCCTTCATTGTCTCTGAAAGTCTTTTGAGTATCTTTTCATTCTCATGCTGAATTTTGTATTTCTCAAACTCAATATCTAAGTTTTCCTCTCGTCGTTGATAACCAGTGTAGCTTTGACCGACTTTGAGTTGTTTTCTGTATCCATGGAAATGATCTTGATATCTAAATTCACGCCATTAGCTTGCGGATTTTCCTATAACTTTAATACTAGATATCTACTTACCTAAAGAAATCCGCATCCTTAAATCCGCAAAACTCTATGTTAAAATCATCCGGTCCCTTAGTTTCAAGCCATTGTCCATCGCTTTTCAGAGTCATCCACTTGTGGTTGTAGGAAATAATATCTCCAACGTCACATGGACCTTTGGGAGGGATGAATGGTGTAGATGCTGTGGGTGAAGCTGCGATTGTCGAACTCCCCATATTGATAGTTTGTCTGTTGTCTCTTGGAGGATTCATCGTTGCAATCGTTGTACTTGTGCCTTCTTCCGTCTCTGAATCATGGGAGTTTTTGCTGTTTGTAGTAGAGGTGATGATCGGTTTAGGTGCAACTGCTCTTGACACTTTGTTATTAGATTCTGTGATATCCTTTGGAGAAGTCATGATGAAATCTTGACTGTGTTGTTGTGATTATGGAAGTGAAAGTTCAGAATATAAAATCCTTTTTGTAACTTCTTAGCGAGATCTTTGCCTCGATAACGTGACCTAAGATTAATGATGCCATACCCTACGGTAGTAGTGTAGATTTTGGATTGAATTAGATGAGTAGGTATGTACGGCAAATCGGATGATTTCCTTAGCACATTTCTGCTATTCACCAACCTTGGCATTTTCAAAAGATCTCTCACATGTAATCCACATTCACCGGAGCCAAAACTTCTTGACAAAAGGCAAAGTACCCACAGATTCTATCGATTGACGAAAAAGAAAGAATGTTATTTTCAATCTACCCTTCAATCTGTAGTTTGTTGTTTCACACAAATCATTGGCCTTGTCTACTGGTACTCCTTCAAGTCATAGGAAAGCTGAAACCACGGAATTTCATGTCATTTTATCAATGAGAAATAAATTGTTGATTCTTGACGTGGACTCGTGATATTTGAGAAATTCTACACCATCAATAATCTTGCTAACGAGGCTCTGTCTCTCAGACTCTCGAATCAATAAGATTGTACGGCTGGTTTATAACACAAGCTAGCACATCTCTTCTAAAAACTAAAATAAATCTATCCCACCATCAACTTCTCATCTCCCAGACTCCCTAACAACATCCTCCTCGTCATCTCTCTTCTCAAGCTGACCCATCATCACCTTAACACCCACATCCAAACTATTCCTCTGTAAACTCTTCCTCACTTCATCCCTTCTCCAATAAAATCTATTCCTCATCAGACCCTCCCCTCCCTACTTCCAGCATCATCTCCAAGCAAAAAGCCTCTTCATCCCAATTCTTTGTCTCAATTTCTCCCTATGACTCCTCCTACCCTTCTCCTCCATATTCCGATATTCCAAAGAATAAAACAACCAGCAATAAACATTACAGGAGGAATCTAATCTATCATTCTCTCTATAATAGTATCATAACTCCTAATATAAAGTAAAGACGTTTCTCAATTAATCGCATTAACACTTACCAAATTAGCCACAACTTGAAATCTGAATTTTTCTAGAAATTTCGCGTCTCCAAGCATGATATCTGGGTCTTGAATGACCTTTTTGGCGGTTTGGGGGACACTTGAAAATGGATTAGATCCCGCTGCTGAGTAAATTACAGTCGTATATAACATTTCATCTCCACAAGAAAAAACACGCCAAGCCGTTCAATCAACCCTACTAGCACAGCAAACTGACTCGAAACTCCCTCTATACCCTAAGAATTAACTTTATGAAATTTCCTCTATACGATACAAATTACATTAATATAGGTGAATGAATTGAATTTAATAACCACTGTATTGAACCTACGCAAATACAAAAGAAGCCAGCTTTTTCTATAGCTTTTATCTAAGATCTATTATATATATGTAATAACTAGCTCTTTGAAAATAATATATTATAAATATCTAGGGCCTATATATAGTATGTATGTAGATACTATATTTTCCGTATCCTTCTCAAACCCAGTATAAGTATTAATTGAAGGTTTACCTCCTTAATAATCTTACCACCCACAAAAGCCGAAGGTATATATATATACGAAAAATTCGATTCGAAAACTATCAACTTAAAATGAATTACAATCCTAGCTATCTGATTAATCATAAATCTTTTGTAATATTCTTGGCGTTATAATATTATAACATTGTAATTGAATTAATAATAAAATCTTTTAAATTAGTTTATTTAAATTAATATAAATTAAATAAAAAAGAAAAAAAGTAATAATTATATATAAGAAACTAAAAGTTTTCAAATAATATATT